>LR141650.1:0-12064 GCA_900659605.1 Tisbe holothuriae | reverse complement strand
AAAAAAAGAAAACGCAGCAAGAAGAAGACCTCACTTAAGGTGCTGTGGAACATCTTCATCACAAAATCCACCCAAATCGGCCCCCTTCTTGGCCCTTCCTGAACATGGAAGGGTCAAGAAGGGGGCCGATTTGCGTTTGGATACTTTAACAAGCTAAATTTGGGACTCAAAAACACTACCAAGTCACACCAATCGGCCCCTTTATTGGTCCTTAACATGGAAGGGTCAAGACGGGGGCTGATTTGCGTTTGGATACTTATAACTAACATAAATTAGGCACAGAGGTTTGACAGGGGGGGAAGTAGGATCCGCCCAAACTCTTTAATCTAAGCTTTAATATGGGCAGTAGGATCCCTAACTAGCATGGAAACATCTTTTTTGACTTAAAGTGTTACCTAGGAACCATCCAAAAACCTCTGACAAAGTGTGCCAACCGAAAAATCCCTAAGAAAATGTCTCTCTTGGACGTATTGGCAAATGTGCTCAAATGAGCAAAATGTGTTAATGAAATTTACTCATAAGGATAGGGAGACTGTAAAAATGGCTACTTTATCGTGTGAAATTATATAATATATATGTGGCTTTGGACATGTAAGTACTGGTAGTTCCACTCACTTGTTCTCCTTGATGGCACTAACATCGTCAAAGACGAAATCACAGCCGAGTGCATTGGCGTAGGTCAGCAGGCACACGGCCCCCAGCAGCAGCAGGTACGGCACCCCCAGGCCCACCGACGCTGCGTGCTGCTCAGCCTCATCCCCACTCCGCTCGTGATCCGTCCGTCTGAACTGCAGCTCACCCATCACACTGCTTGTGTCAACTTTCTTCTCTTTCGCCGTCTTCGCATTGTTGTTTCGTCGTTGGGACTTAATTGTCACTTTGGCACCCACTTGTCTAGTCCTCTCGTCTTCTTCTTCTTCTTTATCGTCTTGGTCTCATGTTCATTTTAATTTCCCCGTCGCGTGACTGCTTCAATCATGTTGAATTAGGCAGATGAGCGATCAATGGACACGCACTGTCTTTGATCTGAAATGGAAAAATTGGGGTTTTAAGGCTTCACTGATCACTAAATGCCCTTGAACACGATCGGCGGCAATAAAAGTAGGAGGCGGCCACGTTTTCACACACACACAGTTTCCTCTTCTTTTTCTCGCCTTGGAGCGCGAGGTAATGACAGCAATAAAAATCTTGGGCAGAGAAAAAGGGAGAAAATTACACCCCCAGTTTGTACCTCCTTTTTAAAAAGAGGTAAAACAACGTTGCAAAATGAAGCACCTATTTTACTATTATTGCTTCTTAAAATGCACTCACTCGATATCTCGTGTAGATTCGTTTTGCACACAATTAAAAGAGTGTTTGGTCTCAGCGAATGATCTCAACTAAGTTGGCCAAAGTTGTGTGCGAGTGTGTGCGCTCCTAAGCTGCATTCCTTTCCTCCTCTTTCAAACTGTTGCAGACCCAAGTTGTTCTTCTCTCTCGCGGCAGGGAGTCTCAAGCTCTTCTACTTCTTCTTCTACTCTCCTGTCTCTCTTCTCTTTTCTCCTTCCAAAAAGAAGAAGAAGCATTCGTTCATATTGGAGGTAAGCAGTGCTTTTGCCGAACGGCAAGCAGGTCAATTGCAACATCTATTGTAGCACATGCTCTTCAGTAATCCTTCTATAATGCTATAAAATGTCCATGATACCAAATTACCAATGAATGATATGCTAGTAACTCGTACTGTATGTCAACTTGTAATGTTCGACATTATTATCCGCCCCTCTCTTCTTTCTAACACTACCACTACAACACGACTTTGAGTATCCCCCAACTCCTGCTTGCTACGTTGTTGCCCCCTTCTCCTTCTCCTCTCACTGTGCTTGGTTGTCAGATCAGTCCTGCTGCTGCAGCAACAGCAGCAGCAGTTTCTTCCTCATAGTCATACCGGTCGCTCGCCCAAAAAATATAAAATTCTCGATGAAAATGGTATAAAATGTTGTTGTTGTTCCTGTTGCGTGGAAGGAGAAATGGCAACGCAGCTGGTCGTGAGAAGAAGAAGAAAGAAGGAAGGTGAAGCACCCTGGTGATGAGGATGAAAAAATTCGCTTGACCACCGATATCAAAAATGCCCACGAGAATTTGAAATAAAGTTTTGGGGAACGGTTGGAAAGTAGTTGAGAGAAATGCAGCTCTCATATTTTGATTATTTTCGTCACCGGAGATTGTGGACTTAACAGTATTAAGACATATTCTGTCCTATCAAATATTTGTAAAACATCTTCCAATTATGAACAAAACATTTTCTCCAAATACTGACACATTTTCCACGTTACCCGATATCCCCGGAATGTTCTGCTGACTTTAACATGACTGTTGTGTGAAGCCTTAACATGGGTTGGACTGTACATTGAAAGATCCTTTCCATTCCAAAGATCGAAAAAAAAACGAACAAAACCATCGTCATCATCGTTTTTCCCTTCAAGAACATGAGGCATAGATGGGCACGGGTCTTGTATCCATTGACCATATAGAGCTAGCACATCTATGGTCGTATTCTACCTATGCTCAGGCCACCGCTGTCTACCACCCGTAGCTCTAGCTCTCTCTCTGACTTTGACTTTTGAGAATTCGTTTTTTTTTCACAATGGCCGAAATTGATCGCCTTGTTTTTCCTCCCTTAAAAGAAGAACGCGAACCGGGCTTTTGGCCTGTGTTGGAAGAGAGCAAAACAAGATTCTCAATTTGTAATCTTCTCCTTCTTCTTCATGTAATATAATAATAATAACGGGTCGGGGCTGGAGGCGGCAAACGAAAATGTTGCTCTTGAAGTTACTTGTTGCGACATGGACGAGATCATGTTTAGCACTGAATATGCAATTTGCTCTAATCAGAATGGAGATCTTTTCCAATTTAATTTTAGACAGCCGACAATATTAAACGTTAAGGATTCAAATATAACCCTAGTCTTGGGTTTCAGATCCAACCCATATCAAAATTCCAATTCTCGGCTTACACTTTTATTGGCTTTTTGAGAAGAAGAAATGTTAAGGAGATTTTCCATTTGGTCTCTTCTACATTTTTTATCCCTTCTTGCAATAACTGTCGAGATAAAAGTCATAAAAATATAAAGGGTTCTTAAAGGTGACAGTCAGAGACGCTCTCGCTTATTATTATTATATTCTTCTCGGTTTAACATTATTCTCATTCCCAATCAGAAATTCTCCTCCCAGTGAGCGCCGTTTCTGAAAACAATGAGACTGGAAAACATTCTTTTAATGTTCTTCTTCTCTATCTCTGGCATTGCAGCTAGAACGAAAGTTATGAGGCATGCTCAAGAAAATATGTTTTATTCAGTTGTTGCCTGGCAACGGCAACAAAAGTTCCCCCGCTGTGACCAACCAGTTTTGGGGACTCCGTGTGTGTAGCATGGTTATGATTGCAGACGAAAGGCTTTTGTTGTCGTTAAGAAAAAGCGGGATTTATATAATCAATAATGTGTGCAAAAATATATTACCTTGGAAAAAAGGCTTTATTTATTTCTGCCATATGAAGAAGGTTCAGCAACCTCTTTTTTCCTGGCAGCTTAATACAAGCAATATCATGTTTGCAGCTCTTACACATATGTAATGGCCATAGGGACGACTGAATAAAGACTATTGTAAGCAATTTACTAATGCTATACAGGAGAATAATGAGCTTAAAATGAATACGGCTAGCAACACTGTCTCCATTAAGACTATTTAAAGTAGCGCCCATTAAAAGTTAAGTGTAATGAAGGGTTAATGAGATTATTATTTATACTTGGCAACCCTTTTTTAGATCATGTAGCAAGCCATATCTTATCCGTGGCGGCCGCACTGTGATCGTGATCAAACATCATCAGGCAAATCTTAACGAATCGGCAGCAACAGCCCAAAAGAAGGAGAAGAAGAAGAAGCTTTTGGCTCTTCATTAATGTATATTTTAAGCCCCTCTCCAGTCCCTTTTCTTTATCTCCCGCGACCTGCAAACGTCTCTTCCTCCGAAAAAAAGAGCTTCGAAACCGATATATTCCCTACTCAGCCCAGCTCGTTACTTACTTTATGACTTGATGCCCTTACTGCAGCAGCAGAGGCACCGAAGCCTTCCTTCTTTTCGAAGCATCCATTTTATTATACATTTTCCTTTTCAGGTTTGCACAAGAGAAACATTTTTCGCTCAGGTAACACTCTTTTTTGCTCCTCCTTCATTTGAAAGCCGCATAGACGGGCGGTGGGTGAGACCCCAAGTGCGCGTGTATGCCAACTAGTTTCTTGAGGACTATGGGCAAAGTTTAACGAACCTACAAGAGGCTCTTTCATGTCGTAATAGTCTGTGAAGAGCAAAATACTTGAGGTGAAAGGAGGAAGGAAGCGTTTTAGTGATCCCTGTGCAAATAGGTTGGGCTGGAAATGATATCAAGGGTTTTGTCCGTTTGGCCAAATGTCGTAAAAACAAGATGGTTTTTTCGCGCCACAACTCATTTTATTGTTGTATTTTGTAGCAGGCTAGAATTTTTCTTAAAGAGCCGTTGCAAGCTTGCTTAGCTAGAGATGACACGACATAATAAACTAACAAAATGAAATGGTCATATGTTTGCACCTTGAGGAAGAAAATGAGTCTACTCACTCCATTCCCAATCAAGGCCTGCTTGCTGCTGGTTTCAAGAACTCATTTGCACAAGCCCTTCTTTTTTGCTGTTCTCTAATTAATCTTGAAGACACTGTTGGTTTTCTCCGAAACAAAAAGCCTCATTTTCTAACTAATATTGCATTTCTAGCTTCTTCGGTGTTGCTAAAGGGGATCTAAAATCATAAAGATGAGGATTAGGAAGCGGATTATATAATCTTTAATAATGCCCGGTTTCTTCCATATTAATAATGGGGTCTCTGCGTGGGATTACGAGACCGGAACAAACAAAGAAGACTTAATTTAGCAACATTATTTTTCCGCAAACTTGGTTCTTCTTCCCTCGTCAGAGCTTTTGAGCAAACACGATTGTGACTTTTACAACTTCCAGAACGAGAACATAGTTTAGCTCCTTTGATCAAGATAATCTCCCTCTTCCCAGTGGAGTTACAAATTCCTTTTTATATGTACATGTACACATTTCAGCTGCCTTTCCACTACACACAGCGACTACAGTGGTGACCCAATGACAACTCCAACTACCACATTCTTTAGGCGATTTCGCAAGTTCGTAATCCAGCTTTGTTACCCCGTCTCATTGGGCATAAGTGAAATGAGCCAGAACTGATTTTCTCTCCCATGCTCCCGGCTGGGTTGTTATTTAATGCACGACTGTCGTTAAGCGCTTCATAAAGAGAGGGCTTTAAGACATGGCTATTCCGCTTACATGCAGTCTAGCATGTTAATATGCATAGCTAGTAAAATACGCTTTAGTCATGTATGGTCACCCTCTCTTCTAAAAGCTCGGCAGCTTTTTATGTTTGCTTTAGCTTTGGATGAAAAGAAGAAGAAGAAGAAGGAGCAAGAAAATGAAGAAAAGAGCTGAGGAGACTTGGCTACTACCGCCTTACAGTGGCTGGCTTCGCCCCCTTCCTTCTTCCCTCCCTATCTAATCTCCAGATCTAAATAAGAAGTACAAAAGCTGCAACCACGCAAGCAACGTCAAAATGTCGACATAACCGGCGCTCGCTTTCCAGATATTATTACTATTTCTGCTTGATTAGTAAAAAGCCCATTCGCTCAGCTCTGCAATGTCCCCCAGCATACACGAACATGAAGTCTGTTGTAGAACAAGGAACACTCGTGTAACTCCATTGTTTCCAGCTCATCTATGTGTCACATTGATTCAGCAATTACTTTCTTCTTCTCGGAATTGCGAGCATATTAGAAGCACCTGCTGCCACACAGAGAAGAAGAGTCCCAAAAGTTATTCTCATTTCGCCGTCTAATGAACGGGAAGCAAATTAAAGAGAGGAGAGTTATGATTTCCCTTTTGGACTGCCATCTGGCAACCCTGCCCCCGGCATTCCTCTCATAATATCCCTGTCAAGCAAGAGCGGCATTGGGTGCCAGAGAAACTTCATCATGTGCTGTACGGATGGAATCTGTCTGAGTTTTAATAGCTTAAATCAACCTGACATGCATGGGAAGAGGGCAACAACAGCAACGCTGCTGCTGTTTCATAATCCCCCCAAACATTTTTAAAAGCTTCTTCTTCTTCTGAGAGAGATGGTTTCAGCTTGATGTCTTGTCACTCAAGATTTAACCGCCACACACACATCCAGCTAGGAGGGGAGATGTGCAGCCAGACAAACAAACGCACAAAACCATCTCGGAGACTCTCCATCAAAATGGTTTAGAATTGAACATACTGAGAGGACCAAAAGGAGATTATCTGAAGGTATCTTCTCTTCAGATGCAAATGAAATGGGATTTACTTGAGAAGCAGGATTGGATTTCGTGTAAACCGTGTATGTTGAGCAAGGAAAACATAAAAATTGAAGTCTCAAAAAAACTGACAAATTTTAGGATTTTTAACTTGATTAAATATATTTTATCAATATCTGGACTTCAGGAGGAACCTGTATTGCCTGTATATGCTCATAATACTTCCAAGACACTCATTCAAAAGCATATTTAACACGTCTTTTATCACAAAACAGAAGAAAATTTTGTTGGTTTTCATGTCTTACCTGATTTTGACACTTCTTCCGGATGATATTCTCTTGGGATGCTCCAATCCTAATTCGGATTAGGCGACAGCTCTTCCAACTTGTAGCAAGAACACTTTAAATGTTCTCGGGGATCTTAATCTGGTTCTCTCATGCAACATTTGTATGCACTCTTCTTGTTTTGCTTCTGCAGTGGACCAGTGGCTCAGTTTTGAGTTTTCTTCTTCTTTTCTTCCGTCTGGAGGCGTCAGCTGCGCGAGTGGAAGCAACTGCTGAGTGCTGTTTAAGCAAGCCGGTAAAAACGGAAAGTAAGTTTTCGCAAGGTAGGTTGCGTGAATGTTTGCTATGTTTTCCGTGCAATACAAGGCAATATATAATTTTATCAGGCATTAAAACAAGTTACAAGTAACTAGTTACTTTTGTAACTAGTTACTCATATTTCAAGAAACTGAGTAACTAGTTATTTTGGAAATATTTCAGTAACTGTAACTTGTAGTTTAAGGAAAAGTTACTTTAAAAGTTACTTTTGTTACTTAATAAGCTCTCCAATCCCAGTCTCCAAAATTTTAATATGATGAGTATGGTCCAAAGAAAGGAAACTATTAAAAAATTGTTCTTCATCCGGGCAATGCATTGCTTCCCAGCTGCTCCCAAATTTTCATGAGATTTTTACTTAATAAAGTAACTTGTAACTGTAACTGTAACTAGTTACTGAAAATTGGGCAAAAAAGTAACTTTGTGGTAACTAGTTACAGCAACAATTTTGAGTAACTGTAACTGTAACTTTTTGCCAAAATCAAGTAACTTTTAAATGCCTGGTATGTAGCATTCGCCTAATTTGTAATTAAATACATGGGTACACGTCATTATAATGGCTTAATTAAAATGAGTCTATTGTTACTGTTACTGTTAAGAGGCAATATAGAGAAAGTCAATGTGTTCTAAAGAAGGAAATATTTGTCGGGGTATTATCAGAAAATCATTGAAAATCAAAGTAACTACGTACATTATAATGCATAAAACCGTATAAATTGTCTTTTAAGGTCCCAAAAAGGTAATTAAATCTCCAAGATGAAATGACATCTGAGCCTTATTTCATTTTGTAGCTTTACATTCCAGACATATTTAGAACTCTAAAAGCATTCCATTCGTATCCAACAATCCATGTCATCTCTAGACAAAACATTACCCGGGTTTGTTTAGTGATACGATATAAGTGGAATTATATATGTTGATATAAAAAGTAAATTTTGGCTGGCCATGCTTGGCGTACGATTGGAAAAAAACTGGTAAGTGTTTTAATTATACATATAATAAAAGGTTTCTCTTAAAGGCGTACGATTTGTAAAAGAAAACACCTGTTAAGTGCATGCCTTAATGATTATAGTACAAGGTCTCGTTTCCAGGTACTTCTTTGTGGGATAAAGTAAAGTGTTGTTTTTAACTGCAGTTAACATGTTGAAAGTAATTTTTCCTACAATTATTCAGAATACATTCTGATTTGAATTACTCCTTCAAACAATAACATCCATTTCATTAAAGTGTACATTGTCCTGAGCTCCTGTGATATAAAAGTGAAACGAGTAATTATCGTTTATCCTTGAAGGAAAATTGCGTTTATTGTTACGATTCAATGCGTAAAAGTCTCTCACTGCAAAGTTAAATTGGTGTCAGTATTAAAAATTTATTTCATTCAAGTTATTACAATAATAGTAAAACGGATTTATACTTGGTATACGTTTAAAATATGGCTGCTATTGCATGTAGTTAAGTATTAAGCTCGTATTGTTGTTAATGCAGTAGAATGTAATCAACAGCATTATTGTTGCCAAGGATAGTTCAATTTGTCTCCTTCGTAGAAGTGAAGGTCGTATGATCAAAATGTTGATTTTTCACAGAAATTCTAAAACGTATTTGAGAAAAATGGAGGCATGAAATATTTTCCAGTGTCGACAATCACGTGGCTCTTATAATTTAATTACACTAAAATAAAATTATGAAGAGGAATTATAGACAAAGTTATGTCATTTGTTGTAAATAAATATCTCCGCATTCCTTGTAAGATTCCGTACCCTATAGAGTTATTATCTATATAGCTATTTCATCGCAATACAAATACTTGCTCTACTTATTGTGGAATTTCTATATAGCTTTTGTAACCGTAGATATGGACTAGTACGTTCTGGACTACTATTCCATGAGAATACATCATTATTGTACGTTGTATATGTAATATAACCCGCTACAATTACATGTATATGCACATCAGCCCCACGTTACCTTGGTGAGAGAGCTGCCCGGGTCGATGGGACACCCCTCTGTGGTCTCCATGCTGGCCACGCGGGCCTTCACGTGGCCGCCGGTGAACATGGCGATGTCGATGCACTGGAAATAGTGACGTTATAATATACCATCTTGAAGTTAAAATTGTGACATATGATATCAAATATTATGCATCTTATGTTAAGTTTAACAAGTTATTATAAAAAATTATGGGATAAATGCCTTCAAAAATGCATCATGGGACTTTCTTTCCGACTTTGTAATTCCGTCAAAGAGCATGAGTGACCATATACGAGTAGCATACTAGATTGCCTATTATCCTGGCTTTCTGTGTAGAATGTCTTTGAGTAAATCTCGAATTGTACATGCAGAAGGTAATGTTATCAGACAAAATATACTTATTCCCATAACGTATATGTATAATTATAAATTAATGTATTCGTTGGCGACTATTTTTTTGGTTCAATGTTGTTTATACCAAGAGATTTTAGATATACCAAGAGATTTTAGATATACCCAGAGATCCGAAACGTCGCCTGCATGCTTATAAGCTCATATGGGCCACTTTTCCTCAGCCTGCGTTGCTTTGCTAATTCAGGACGATGGGCCACTTAACTCAGTCTTTCGCCAGTCTTTCTTCAGGGGGCCATGCCGGAAAGAATTGCCAAAAATATGCAGTTAAAAAAGTCGTGTCATTGCACTGTTGTTGCAAAATGTACATTAATCATGAATTTATGCCATATATATTAGAAGAAAAATATGACTATCTTTATTTTATTTTAATAAAAATATGCATTTACGTACAATTACGTTTCTATAGTTAAAGAGGGCAAAGTTCCCTGAAAAAAGAAGGAATCAATCTCAGATTCGAGATGGGCAAAAAGAACTGCAAGTACTGAGCAGTGCAGAGGGCGAGGAAGATTGACTTGACAACAGTGGAGTACCTCTAATAATTCAAATTTTGGCGGGTGTTAGCCATATGTACGTTTCGGATCTCTGGGTATATCTAAAAATCTCTTCTTGGTCCTAATGAGCCTGGTTATATAAGGCTTGAAAAGCTCTGATTTTTTAAAGGTAGGGGGCAATACGATCAGATTTACTTTGAATGCTGAGTCTACTGAGGCCTACTGAAATGTACATGACCTAAAAGAAACTAAGCCGCTGCAAATGAGGTAAAACCTGATGGCGCCATCTGCGAACATCCTAGGGAATGAAGTAGCCTCAAAGAATTTGCCAATTAATATAGTTATTTTATTCCAGGCATGGGCCTCAGATCCGATAACGCATCACATGAAGCCATATAGTTATGAGGGGATCAAGGTATCAGATTAGGTTACAATTTTCGAAAATCTAGGGGGACATCCCTAAAATCTGAAATGTTGAGCCTTTTTTCTGTTTACATTAGGCGTTTCCGGCCAAAGAAATGTTTTATTATTATTTTCAGACTGCCTTCCCTACAGTTACAATTTGTAACAAAGAAGATCGGTAAGTGGAGCACAAGAACGTTTATGCATTTTTAGGTATAAAATCATACTTTCAATTTAGTTTCGACTATGATAACCTCCCTCGACTCTTCCTCAACCGGTTTGAGTTTTCCTGTGACACTGAGAAGGCCAATGATTGCATTGGTAGTAGTGAGCTGAGGAAGGATTTTGGGCAGTTTCTGGGACAAGCGCCCGTCGTCTTTGACAAAATGCTGGAAGAAGGTAGGATGAAGATTTCTGAAACATTTCAAATTGCATACCCACAGAGATTCGTTCAAAAGAGACGCTGACATTGACGCCGCATACCAGTTGTCGCAGTATGCATTTGCATTTCTTGCATTAAACAAAGTGCAGTTCTCATTGTGTCAAGCGAATGCCAACTGCACTTTCATTAATACGAGAAATGCATGCATACTGAAACGACTGGTATGCGGCACATACCGTTAGAGAAACGAATATCGGCGGGTAGTACTCGACATGTTCAGTTGGCTCTTTAGTGGGACCTAGTAAAGTCACTGCATCAAAATAATTATTGATTTAAATGAAGGCATCACCAAAAAATATTAAAGGCTTCTGCGTGTTGTTTTTATCTTTTATGAAAATATTTTTTGTATATTCTGTTAATAACTGTCGCTTTATATTGCAGCTCACACCATCAAAAGAGATTCCAACATATTTCCTCAGGATCACTCAAAAATACCCTCGGGATTTTTGAGCAGAAATGAGTTATTCCTTCAAACCATTAGCAGTCATTATGTGGCAAAACTCCAAGGAATCAGAGCAGCGGGAAAGTATTTAAGCATATACTGTATTACAATTTTTTGTTTTATTTCTTTAATTTTCATGTTGTGTTGCCTAAAGAACAAAACTCTTGTATCGGTTTGAACATTCACTTATTTATTATTAATTATGTAGTATGTACTTTTTTATCAGTATTGCCGCTTTTTCATTGTAGTTTATTGTATTTTCTATAACTTTTTGTTACAGAAAAAATATACAATGGACTACAAAGAACAGATTAGCAACAATACTGATATTACTACGAGCTAAATACCAATAAATAAATGATTGTTCAAACTGGATTCAAGTCTTTTCTCAATGTATATTTTATCAAATTGCTTTTCTCTACTTTAGAAAGCTCTTTTGCTATCAAAAGATATATAACCGAATATTCTGAACAATGCAACCATGTGGATGCCTGGAAGAATTACCAACGCTTCCTTGTGGTGAATCCAAGGTAATTATTTTTATAGCACATAGTTCCCGCGCTTTTTGAAATAGTTACAATAACATCCACAGATGATAGAAACGTTTGTGCCTCTCAATTTGTCTTCTCTTACAACGGAGAAGTAAAGACTGAGTTGCAGTAGCATTAATTAAGGACAAGAGAAGACATGAGAGGCAAGACCCTTGACGCCATCTAGCGGATTTAAATTTAACTTTTCTTTGGGCGGGATTTATGTGCTATATGAAACAAGACTGCATGTTCTACAGTACATTTGCTCTTTACAGAGAAAGTGAACTCTCAAGTCACTCCCAATTCTCCAGTGATCTCCATAAGCCGCTCCCTCCGGAGCTCGGCAGTATGGACGGACTGGGCACACTCTGGCAGCACCTCCATAACCAGGTTGATCTATACACTGGAGTGGGAAAGAGCAC
>LR141648.1:0-12064 GCA_900659605.1 Tisbe holothuriae | reverse complement strand
TTCCCCCCCTGTGTTTATGTATACACTATTCCATTTTCCCAGGAATAACTGCATGAATATCGAGTATAAGGAAGATGTTTGCCTTTCCTTCCTAACGGGGTCAGAATGCTATTTTATGGCGAAACTTAACTAAAGCCTTTCCCCTTGAATCTTTTGTTTTCCTTTACTGCGGGGGTTACACGACGTCCCTATTCCTGATTGCACCAGCATCTTTTTTGCCTTGGCATAGAGCACAGAAAAAGTGCTCTCAAGTATTTTACTACGTTTGGCTGGTGGAGAGTATTCTTCTTAGAAGAATCAGAATGAGGTCAATTGATTATTGAACTTTCTTGGGGGATATTTTATTTGAACAGACCGGCCTCTAGCATCATATGATTCCATTGGATTTCTCTATGTAACAACAACACAGCTTGTTCTCTATTTCTCACAGAAGCCTACGTTTGTTCACAAGAAAAACACTTTAGTTTACTTTTTCCGACAGAAAATTCATCTTATTTCACAACAACTTGTCTTCGAAGTGTATCACTGCACGAACACCGGATAGCAGGTTCAGGACTAACTAGTCTTCAACTTTTTAAATGCGCCGATGGAAATATTTGTACGCTCCAAAGTAGCTCACCCAGTTACTTTAATTGTGTTACAAGATCATTGTTCAGCCTCGGCTGTTACTCCGTAGCTATACAGGATGATTTCAATTATAATGACTTTATTTGTGGACAGGGCGCGTGTTTCGTCCCGGGTGCATGGTGATCGGATCTTCAGTATGTTCGCGCGTTCGCCCTTTACATCAGCAGCAGTGTTGAGTAGAAGAAAAAAGAGTCTATAGAGAAAGCAACGTGTATTAAGCGGACATACGTGTTTTAGTACTCTTTTTAAAAGGGATAAAAGAAGACGGATCATGTATGGCTTACGTTACGTGTCTCCTGTCCCCATTATTCAAGTTTAAGCAGCCCAATGTGGGGAGGAGAAACGATAGCGGGGAAATATTTAAAGGCAATTTTCGGCTAAAAAGACCGGACGAAATAAAGTTAAAGAACACCTTATGTACATATATATAAATAACTTTACTTTGTCTTACTTAGCACCTATATTTTAGGTGATCTAAAACCCCGGCCTATTATTCAAAGTCTCCTTTTTTAAAATAAGGCCTCTGTAAACATATGGATAAAAGTTCCTCTGCCATAATATTCAAAGGAAATATCTTGAGATATAGTCGAGAGCTTAAGCCTGTCAAAACAAGATCCAAGAAGAAGAATATAAGAGGTACAGAAGAAACTTGTTATATTTGAAGAATAAAATGCGAGTAAAGTGTATTTTCTCTGTGTTAGACTGTGTATCTGCGCCTTGATTCTTTAATATTTCTAATATAAATTTAAGAAAAAATTCATTAAGGGTCCTAATGTATATGAATGTTATCAGCAAAGACGAAAAATATTATAGCCTGTGAGATCGAGTCATTATGTTTCTTTCTTCCTCCTTTCCCTTGGCAGAGACGAATGGCATGTTTATGCAAATCCAGGAAGCTTATTTTACTGCAGTATGAAACGGTGGAAACGCACGGACAAGGCCATGGATGTTGAGGTAAACAAGGAAGAAGGTGTTGCCGAGAGGCCACCTGTATAAAGGAACTCCTTAGAAGTCTCTTAAATGCTCAGCCAATTACCTATTAGTAAAATAAAACTAATCAAATAATTGAGTTACTTTTGGTGTATCCATTCATATTTCTTCCTTAAGTCTTTTAATTCAATGCTTGAAATAAGATATGGAAGCTTTTCTTCTGAAGGAATTTCTCTTGCAAACACACACATGCATAGCATTTTCTGCCTTCTAGGACAATAGTAATAATGGTCTCATTTTATGACGGTATTGCATGCTCTTCATTTTTTTGCGGATCCAACCATGCCTGCGTCCTGTTTTACAGTTCACTTGAATAAGTTGACATCAAGCTACTTTGTACTTCACTTGCATATTTTATTATTACAGTACTTGTATAAACAAACAATTGGGTAACGGGCCTGTCTGTATTATATACGTATTTGATGAAAATACATTTCAATGTCTTTCCAATTACCCACATCGCCACCACCCTTATCAGTTCAGGGCAGAAGAATATTCATGCATTCTAAAGGGGCCTTCTTCCACCATGAGGCCCCATTGTGAGCTCCATTTCTTTTATGTCCTCATAATGGCATAGTATTAATTTTATGGCTATGCCTCTCTTTTAGGAAACGAGGAAAGCAAAGCGTTTCTCCCCCTCCCTCGTATTTGAGTGTGCCACATTACACGAATAACACTAAAAGTGTGTACACATAAACGCTCTTTTCTTTTTCCCCTTCTCTGAGTACATAAGGAACTATATGGGCAAGTCGATGTTTTGTTGAATATAGAAAGGGAAGAGAATGGCCAGCTTGTTATTCGAAAAAGGAAGTACACACCTTGTGAGTATGTCCAGTGAGTGACAAGATACCTATTATTCTTATGATAAAATATAAAGACAAGCAAGCTGTCTCTTCCATCTTCGTTGTCCCATCTTGCCCCATTCTGACCCCCTGCTGACATTTGACGTCCGCTGAGATTTATGAATGAGGATGTACGAAAGCGCATGCATGAAAAATGCGATATCCAATCCAGCAAAAAGAGAGTGGCCTAGTTTTGTTCTTCTTCGGCGAGAGTAATGTTTGCCATATAGTTTGGGGTATCAGGTGATGTCCATTTATCGAAGTCGTCTCGAAGTAACAGATGGGCCACAAATAACGCGCTACCCGAATGCGGGGAACTGTATGCTAAAAGAAAGCAATTGCAATCTCATGTAGCCGAGATATCTAAGTTTTGTTATCGACGGCAGATTCATCTTCGTTGTTGGGCATTGGAATGGTCAAATTATATAGTTTCTTACACAGTTTTTCAAGGAATCCACTTCTATGTCATTTGTTGAAGAATGATGATATTGAAAAAATGAAAATGTATTCTCCTCATGAACCTCTTTATATAATAGCTCTATGAATCTCCTACTCTCATTTAAGAGAGTTGTTGCGTGGACCGAAGAATGAAACTTACCTAAAAAGAAAAAAAAGATTAACATTAATAACAATAATTCGATTAAAAATGAGGTCCATTAAAGTTGGTAATCTGAAAACTGAGACTTTATTATTGACCGATCCCAAGGTTCCCTGCTTAATTAACACTTACTATCCTGCCTACAGCAGATTTCTTCCCTTCTCTTTGGCAGCTAGCTCTTTAAGAGCCAAAAATGAACCTGTTTGCCGTAGGGGAAGCGGGGAAAAGAAGAAAGAGGAAAGGCCGCAGTCTAGGTCTGGCACTCGCACGTCTCTATTAAGGGTTTCTCTATTAGCTGATGATCGTCTTATATAACTTAAACGACGCATCCCCTACTATTAAGTATAAAAATCGAGATGCGAGGTACTTTTAAGATATTTAAATAATTTATCAATTAAGTGAGAAGTACAAAAACATACTTTTATTAAGGTCAACCAATCCAAAGTTGATCACGGAGTTCTGCATTTGCAGTGCTCCATTGGTTACTACTGTTAGATGAGCCATACATATAAACTAGTTACTATGTTTATAGTGTTCCTTCCTAACTATGATGGGAGAGAAAATAACGTTATTGATACCACGCAGCCCGTTTGAACTTCTTCCCTTCTTCATTTGTATGCTACTGCCCCCTTTGAAGGCATTAAGGACGAACGCAAAAAGAAGAGAAAAGCACAGGAAAACCAAGGTTATGGATTCCATTTTTCTTCTTGCTACTTCAGGCATGTTTGGTCTTTTAATCCATGTTTCTTATGTGGAAGTCTATGCGCTTCGAGTCGATAAATCGATATAGGACGGGATATTTTCATGTACATTTTCTATTTTAAGAGAGCCCTGCAATAAAGTGACTTGTCCAACAAAAAGTATATGAGGCTTGAGCTTTCTTCTTCTTGCGACCGCATCCCCTCATAACTTCCAATCAAACCACTCTCAAAAATCAACCTTGATTGTATTCTGGCGTGACAACGTTTGCTTCAAGCTCTTGCAGAAGCTCCCAAAAGACTCCTTCTATTTCGTCAGGGAGAAAGGAAGGCTCCTTGTCTCTCCTCTCTCTTTATTCTCACTCCCTTGGGAGTCGCAAAAACGGTGACAACACAATCCAACGAGGTACAGGGTTCTTCGGAAAGCATCAAATGCTTACACCGGGTGCATAGATACATCTCAATAACGGACAATAATCAATCCCCACAGCTAGTGTACCATTATGATATTATTTTCCCCCGACCACCCTGTCGTGATAGTGGAGATCTGTAGAAGTGCCCACTTTTCTAGTCTTCACATTCTCTTATCAGCTTCAGGTGATACCAGTAGCAGAAGTTGGAAAAGTCTTGTTTCAAACTTGAGA
Source organism: Tisbe holothuriae (assembly GCA_900659605.1). Taxonomy (NCBI): domain Eukaryota; kingdom Metazoa; phylum Arthropoda; class Copepoda; order Harpacticoida; family Tisbidae; genus Tisbe; species Tisbe holothuriae. The sequence goes on along the minus strand of LR141648.1, from coordinate 7,665 downwards.
GATCTTAATGTTTATTGCAAGGAGAAGCTAAATATATGTAAGAGGGGTAGGTGTTCTACTCTTTCCATTTAAAGGTACTCTTAAGCCCCTTGGACGTGAATGTCCCAGTTTTCACTCCTGCTCGTTTCAGACTGGAGAGAATAATAACATGATGATTTTGAAATGACTTTCGCTAATGTGACTGCTAATGGGAGACACAAAAAGAGAGACATTTACGCGCTCTTCTTCTTCTCTCCTCTCTCATCCGACAGCTCTGGAAACGAGGCTAAGAAAACTATCTAGTCACGCTTTTGAAGCAGAAAAAGACAAAACTTTTATTATAATGGAAAGGAGGACCAGCGAGGCCAGGGTAGTGCACAGCACAGGTTATTCAGTAACAAGGGGACAGGGTGACTTTCACAAAAGTCGATAGCTTGCAAGGCCGTTTTAAAGAGCCCTAAAACTTAGATATATTAACTTTAAGAATCAATTAACTTGTTTTATAGTGGCGGCAACCCTAATTTCTTTGGAGGTTTAAAAATAGGAACTAAAACTTTTAAGTCCTCTTGCTCCGTCACGTCACGTTGCTTGTGACATTGAGTGCGGAGAACTGGAAGAGAACAATTAATGTGCTCTCCAGAAGTGATCTTTAGCAGTCCCATTGGCTAAATATACAACATTATATTTAAATTATTTTACTATACTGATGCTATAATCCCATTTATTTTAGGCTTAATAAAAATAGATTGTATTTTGCCCCTCTCCTCCACTTCGTACTCTGTACAGCATTAGTAGCTAGCCATACCTCTTGAATTGAGTAGAAAAAGAATTGAGCTGCTGCAGTTCCTTTGTTAAAAATAACTGCTGGCAGAGGGAGATAGATCCTCTTTCTTCTATTTTCTTTTACTTTTTTCCTTCCCAGTGGGAAGAGGGAACCAAGCCAAGTTGTTGGGCTGAGTCTCCATGTCCTTTGGGATGTTGGTAGGGTCGACAAGTGGCATTTCATTCAGGCAGACACTATTGATACGCATTGTTCAGTTCTTTCCTTTTGCCTCAACATTCCATCATCCCTGTACGTGGTCCTACCTAGCCAACTAGCTTGGAATAGAACTCCATTCTTCTCGTTGAATGAGAAACTTTTCAATTTCAACTTTCGGACACCTTTGCCAGCAAGCGAGTAAGAGGGAAGACGAAATGTAGTGGGATAAACTACACGGTGTTTGTTGTACAAAGAGGATGTGGGGCCAACGGTCACCATTCGTATAGTGAAGCAATGTGACCTTGTTATTTTCTTTCAAGCATGCTCGCAGTTATATATTCATATTCTCGCATATAGTTTTTCCTTGTGGGTTCTACTTTTGACAGAAATGTACTCGTAATTGTTTCCGCACAGTTTGGTATGCATACCTTTTGAAATGACTGCTGCAGAGAAGCTGATTCTACTAGACCAGCAGCTGGTGCTGCAGCAGTCGAAAGCAATGTCAACACGGCGATGTGGAAGCAAGAAAGAAGAAGGAAGTCTTGTTACTCTCCCTCCACCAATAAGAGAGAGTCAACAATGGCTGAAACAGTTCGAGATCATTCTCATTTTGCAAGAGCAGAAAAGAGTTGGAGAAAACTTGGCAAAATGCAAAGAATGGAACGAGAGGGAAAGTTTAGCTCTCTCTCTCTCTCTCTAGAGAGAGAGAGAGAGAGAGAGCATTACTACGCATACCTTTTGCAGGACAACATATCCATCTTGAACATATTATAAGTCCCAAATTAAAACTTTCAAACTTACCTTTGCAAATTATCTTTCGGAATGGCTCCGAGACTGCTGCAGTTCTTGGCCCGCTCTAGGCGCTTTGCTGCACGAGTGACATCTGGCGAGTCTGACCTGGAAGCAGCCAGCGGACTTCCAATGAGAGGACTGCCCATGAGCGGACTCCCGTTTGGCAGAGGACTCCCAGTGGTCACAAATCGGGGGAAATTCAACCCTGCGACCGGCGGTGGAACCGTCACCGTGGAACACGTCGAGTCGTCCTCCTCCTCGAGAGGGCTGAGCAGCGTCATGGTGACCTCGGTGCTGGCCACGCCGTTGGCGTCCACAGTGGTCGTGGCCATAAGCGACGGCATGCTCATCACACCCTTCAGCTGCGCCTCGCCCCTGATCGGAGGCGGCAGCAGCATCGTGGACGTCGGCGAGCCCTCCGAACCAGCGGTCTCCGACCGGGTTGGGCTGGGCAGTTGCCATGGCTGCCTGAGGGGACTGGCCGGCAGCGACGACGTCCCATCGCGCCACCACGTTGTGTTGATGGAGTTACAAATGTTTTTGATATACGGCGCACACTTGAACATGGCGGATCTTGTCTTTAAGCCTGATTGTTTAAAATGCGTCCAAGGAGCGTCATTCCCGTTTTCTCCGCCGGCGCTTCCGGTATTCAACTCCTGTAGAGGGCAGCATTTCTACACCGCTGTAGGGCTCGAAGCCAACACGTTATGACATACCACTGCAACATGATTATGGCTTTGTTAAATTTTGATGACATGACCCAGTATTGATTATATAGAAGGAACCTCCACAAAAGCTTCTTCTCCCTTATAAACGAATCCCGAGGGCAATATAATATTATGACCTTTTTCATCTCTTTCCTCTTCTCCATTCTTTCTGTGTGTGATGTTTTCGTTGGCTGCTGCTTCCATATCCGATGATGAAAAACGAATCGGAAAATATATGAAAGCCCATTTTCTTGCGCTATAATTGAAGAGAAAGGTAGAGAAAGGGGAAATTTTATTCCATATTTTACAGAAATTCCTTCTCTGAGCGACGCAAATAGACCGGTTAATGCCTATTTTATACACCTTGAAGCGTGCGATCTGAAGGTCGTTTATTTAGAAAAAACAACTGCTTGTCCTACTTCTATATCAATGCGCACGTTCAACATCAGTAAAACTCAAGTTTTGTAATAGTGGCTAACTTGATCGTGGAGATAAAGAGTTAACAAGATTCAATTACTGCTGGAAATGGATTTCAAACATCTAGCATCGGAATGTTCTGCAGCCCTATAATAGTTTCCTCGGTCTGTTAAATGCGGCAGTTAAGCTTCTTATTATTATAAGCACCTTTATGGTCGACCGTGTACGAGAAAGGAGGAAATGATTGCTCTCTGTCTCACTCACAACTGGCCGATGTGGAATTTGTACATCCTTGCCAAACTAGCAACCCTTAGTGACAGATTACTATGTGGGGAAACCATCTGCGAGCCAATATCTCGCCCGCATTGAAGACCAGTCTAGTATAATTGCTTTCCCCAATATACTGTACACTGTATCGTACATATTATAGCACCGCTCACAGCACGGTCTTCCATCTCATTATACGCTCTTCCAAGCGATTACACTCAATGAGGAGGAGAGGAAATTTAAACAGCCCAGTTAATATATTCGGCAATATCGACAGCATTGCCGTTACTCTGTTAGGCATTTATCTGTGCACTGCTTTTGACCTTGACAATGCCTCGAATGAGGATCGAGGGCGAACTCATCTTCTTTGATGATGATTCTGTTTCTGACCGGCATCATCATTCTGCGCTGGCCACAAAGAACTATTTTTGCCTTTGAGAGAGAAGCACCTCCTGATTCCCTTTTCTCTCTCTCCCTCCCTTGGGCCAATTCCGATACTCGTGAAAGTTGCTAAGAATAGAAGCAGAAGAGGCAAGGAAGCATAAAAGACTAGGAGGCTCCATCTCCTGGGTTGCAGAAAATGTTGCTCTTGCTAATGCAGAATACGGAGAGAGGCTTCTTTTGTTCTAGGTATATTTTTAATCCAACTTTAAAATGTTTCTCTCCTTTCCCCATATTATATTAAATGCTCTAAATGCCGCCTGAATGTGGAATCATTATTCTATGAATGCAATCAGTTACTTTGTCTTTCTCTATTAAAAATACCATCCATCCTCCTCCCTGCATAAATATTCTGTAATCAATACAGAAGCCCCTCAAGGGATCAGGAAAGTAGAAGAATAAAAAGGGCCATTATTATTGATGCCTACATTCTTCCGTGTGTTGTTGCTAAACTAAGCACAATAATGTTGGCAACAGGTTTGAGAAATAAGAGTATAATAATGATTATGATATTCAGCAAGTTTAACAATTAAGTATATAAATTCCATTTTGTGGTGCGTCGTCATCGTCGCGTGAAGCAGTGGCCGGGCGCAGACCTTCTTCCACACTTTAAACCGCCGTCCTAACAGCAGGAGAGAAATGGGGATCCTAACTACCCTCATTTGTAGGGTTACATGACGAGCTATTGCTCGGAGCTAACAAGACTTTACGGATTACATTTTCATTATTTTTGGTTCTTACAGGTTCACATTAACAAATCTAACCTGAAGGTCAATGGAAAAGTGTCATAGTACATGTATATGCCTAAGAGATCCTCTCGTTTCATGTACCAGCAAACTTTTTTTCGCTAATGAGAAATCGTAATAGAAATGAACCCAGCTTTCCCGTTCCCATTTGTCGCTATCGGGTGAGAACGGCGAAAGAAAGTTTTTAGACAGCAGCAGCCATCCACACATCGGCCAAACTTGCAGAAGAAGAAGAAAAAAAAGAGTGTGAGCAACTGAAGGCCCATTTGACAGAATAGGATATTTCTTGTACGCTTTTCATTTATTCAGCCTTGAGCCTTCTTCGTTAAGCTATCTCGACCTCGTAAATGCGTATAATAGCGGTTTGTCCTTTCTTACGCATTGCTACATTTGCTCTCTAACAACAGCAGTCGTTGAATGAAGCGGAAAAGGAGGCCACGCCAACCAAGAAGAAGGCCAAAGCCTGTCAACACAGTGATTGCTGCTGGCGCTGCAGTTTTCGCTTCTAAGCCGATTACCAACAACACTTTCTTCTTCGTCGCTGCTCGGCTGTTGAAGAAGGAGCACTTTTTGCCCCAATTTCCGGCCTTTGTGAAGACTGTTTTTACTAGAAACAGTCGTTTTGGCGATATTTAGTGTGGGGTGACAAAAGGAAGTTTATATGGAGCTTCAGAATCCATATTTAAACTATAAACACATATTTTATATAAGTATGTGTCGGAATATTAACTGTGAGCAACCAAAACTTCATGTTTTACTTAGCCATATCTATGACTTCGCTAATGGTTTCCTATTTGAATGGCAGCTAATATGTCATGCAACAAACTTAAAGGCCGCAACATTACGCTATGTGTTTACCCACTACCATCATGTCAACCTTCACTCACTCTTTTCTCTCTGCTGCCAGCCTCACCTGTGACTAACAGAAGGCCATAAATCAGGCCCTTCTTCCTGCGTTTCATTGGATGGAGGATTTGCCGTTTTTATACCAGTGACAGCGATCGAGGGAACGAAGAAGGAAAGCATTTACTGGGTAAACAATTCCTCACAAACTTATGCTATGTATCCACTTTGAAGGGATCAACAATTGACAGTTGTAGACTAAGATTTGCTGCAGTATAATAGTAAAATTGCGGAGTTAGTCATATAATTTACACATTTCTGCTTAAAATATGCATTTTTCTTCCGGTGCTTTCTCTTTTCCTCTATCTTCCATTCTTGCTTCTGCTCTGCGACCTCTCCCGCACGCAGGGGAAGAAGCGGTCTAGACAAGAATTTGTAAAATTGATTTAAATAATATATGAGACTCGGTAGTTGTGCATTGTACACACAAATTCAAAGTGACATTTATGTGTGTCGGAGAAACTTTTCTATCTGCCGATTAGGGTCTTGTAAAGGTTAGAAAGGAACAACAACTTTTGTATCGAAGCAATAAAAGAGTACTACATATGAATAAATAACAATGTTTGTAATTATGCCCTGGATTCACTCTTGAAAGTGATACAAAGGTCCCTTTTCTTTTGTTAAATGCTTGACGGTTGGTATACCATTTTGATAGGTTTTAATTTTGTTAATAGGGGTCTCGATACGTGAAAGCGAGCTCTTTAAAGATTTTTTTCTCCTGATAACTGTTCTCGCAAGGTAAGAAGATTGCCTTTATGCTTTTCTATTTTTATTTTCACTTTAAGTTCTCGACAGCCGGCGAAAAAAGTTTTCAACCCACATCACTGGGAGAAGAAGAAGAAGAAGAAGAAGGAGGAGAAGGAGAAAAGATTGCTCAACACTCGAAGTGTTTTGCAAAATAGAATGAATAATATCCCGCCGAGACTGGCTGCAGAGATTCCCGATAATAGCGTTATTCTCGGTTTCCAACTTTAATGCTATTATAGCAATTCCGAGAATAAGAGCCAAAATCCCGAGAATAAGAGCAAAATCCCGACAATTATATTGAATACATTATATTGAAATAAGTAGACTAAAACATTGCCAAAATTAATATGGCAAAACAACTTTGGCAATAACCTTGGTAAAACCGGAAACCGAAGACCAAACCTGACCTTGGTTTGTATTTTTAAAACCACACGTTCTTTATAAGTGTGAACATTTATTGCAAATACTGTTTATGACCCCTATACAATTTTTGTATCAAAATGGAGTCATGGTCTGTATTTTCGATCATTGTAATTAATTATGTTTAAAAAGTAAACACTTACAACTGTATTATTAAGAAACTGTAATTAAGAGTAATCATATTTATGAATTATAATTATATGAAATATTTATTCAGCAGAACCTGACAGTTCCTCTGCTTATCTTTCAGCGTTAATAATAGACTCTGTTGAAGGCTTCATAAGAGGAAATGAACAGCTCTGTTTAAGTCTTATTTATAATATTTTATACATATTGGACATAAATGAGTACAAAATACGTTCAATAATGAATGGCTTATCCAGGATTCAGTTTGGCCACGTTTTAAATATATCAATTCAGATTCCTTTCATGGCCTTCTTGAATTCTGAGTAAGATTATAGCAAATATGTTCTGCATAATAAACACGCATTTGTTGAATTCATTCATTCAACCGACCTTCGGTTTGCAAAACGTCGGGTTTAATTTGACCGATGCTGGTTTTCTGGAAAGGGGGATTTGGGAGACAAAAATGTTTTATACTAGCTGCAGCACCATAGAGAGACCAGGCTTTCAATCCTTCGACAGGGCATTCTAAAATATTGAAACCTTTTAAGGCTTTTTTTAATCTCCCGGAACTGTGGGATCCGCGGCTGCCGGCTGCTCTGTCCTCAGATCGTGAGGTCAAAAAAGGGCGAAACTTGGCTCTTCTAAAAATATTGCTCAAAAGTACTAAAACCTACTATACGTAAAAAGGCAAAAACAAAACCGGAAACTCGAAAACAGTAAAACGAAACCAACCTCGATTTTAAACACAGCACATGTTTAATTAATGTATTGTTCCAAATCATTTTGCACATATTTATATTTTGACTAAAGTAACCCCAATGAATGCCAACAACTCAACCAAGACTCCAGCGCTCACTCCAGCCGCACTCACAATGACAGCAGCCAGAATGTGATCCACAGACACCTTCTTTAGACTGGACCATCCAGATTGTGTTGTATTTGAGGCTTGGAGGCTTCTTTTTATAGATTCTAGTCTTTGAAGTCCATCCTATAGCACAGAGTTTTTTTTTGTAATTATCCGCCGAGATTCGTTGCAGCTAAATGTTGAATAATCCTCGCCCCCCAAATGACTAGAAACTGCCTTGGAAATGCTTTCCTAAGATAAAATCTATTGGGTCATCACAGTTGAGAGTTTACGCTT
>LR141647.1:0-12071 GCA_900659605.1 Tisbe holothuriae | reverse complement strand
TACATTTATCCAATCATGGAAAAAGTAATATACATTGCTTAGAGTAAAGCCCGTGGCGGAATGGTTAGCGTGCGAGACTCCCATGCAAGGGGGCTGGGGTTCAAATCCCGGTCCAGGCACACAAAAAGCTGCCACATAAATTGCCCATGTTCAGCATGCTATTGCAATGAACCTGAAAAGTAATAATAAATAAAAAGGGATGCATAGCAAATATTAAAAAAATATTGCTTAAAGTTTTTTTAGCATCTTAAGCTTCAGTTGGCATATGTGACTAAAATATTCATGACCCTCCTCTAATAAAAAAACTTATTTGCCATTTTCTTGGCTTATGTAAGGGGTGACACATGTTTGCTCATGGGTATAAAGCTACTTTTTTGCTTAAGTTTAATTTACGACATTTCTAGGAATCCTATGCTGCATTTGAAGTGTCAGATGATACCATGAAAGAACTACAAGAGAACATTTTGAATATCTCAAAAGATCTGTTTGGTGAGAAAACACAAAGTTTGTGCAATAATGCAAACAGTCCTTTTTAATGAATACTTTTAAAAGGTTGTTAAGTAGTACTTAATATTGCACCCTGGAACTTGTCCCATAAAGTTATATTTAATATGTGCACAAAACAATGTTAAGTTATATTATGTTCTCTTACAGTTTTTCTGTGTACCTCACAGATCTTCATAAGTAACCATAGATTGGAAGCATTACCAAAAAATACCCATAAAATTGAAGCTATTTCTTTTTGCAAAACGGCGGGTGTATTCTCTTCCTCCGCCTGAGCTCTCAGCTGCTTCCGCCATAGACTACTGCAACTCAGTGGTCTATGCTTCCGCTGTTAAGGTTCCGTGATTCAAAAGGAAATGTTGCGAAATTCAAAATGGATGCATTCAAAACCCGTTTTGACAAAAGGCATAATACTTAAAAAGTGGCTTCACCAGAACAGTTGGCGCTACCAGTCTATGGTTACTAATGCAGGTCTGTGTTGTACCTATTTAGGCAATACAAGCTGTTTCATTGTTTTAGAGCTGTCTCCTATACATTTGATATTGTACTTCAATGAGAACTTTAAGTCAACAATGATATCTGATCCTCTTTCAAATGAGACCAGTTTTCCAATGACTGATTTGGACATGTCTATTTCTCTGGCAGCACTAAGACAATCTATGGTCATTGCTAATACTGCAGTACAAGACGAAACGTTACTTCCAATAGTAAAGATGCATGAAGTTGATCAAAGAGGATTTAAAATGTTCAATCATACAAAGTGAGTTCCAAATAAAGATATGCATATTGACCATAAAAGGTGATTGTATGGGCCACACTGCAGTACTGGCAAGTCTCACAAAACAAATTGTTGAACATTCCTAGTTGGTTTAGTGTATGCGTCCCAGAGGTAGATGTGCAAAAATATACTATTATCTTTTGTTTTATAAAGAATAATAGGTAACCTTGTCAACCAATGCTTACTCTCAAAAAATATTTCCCTATACCCAAAAGAAAACAAATATGAATAAATAATATTTTAGCCCAAACGAACTTCAGACAAACTACGAACCAGTGTACAAAGAGTTTCATTACCTTGACTCAATTGCAGCCAGTCTTGTTCTCAATCCAATCACAGGGTTTACCACCGTGTACGATGCAGTCATGGAGGGAATTGCTAAGATTTTTGTAGATTCTTTAGCTGGGAAGTCGGAACATGTGGATCAACATAAGCTAAAGCCATTTCAAGTAGGCCTAGTAAGTTGGCATAATTACATTATACTTGGCATGTTGATATTCGGCATATATAATACTTAAAATGTAAGCAAGACTCTAACAAGGTGTTCAATATTGACTATATTAAACTGATTTTATTTGGTATGGTAGGGAACAGGGGACAAATATAACTGCCCATAAAGTATTAATGCAGAAACTGGGTATCCTTATTATAGTAATTATAGTGACAATAATTTAACATGCTTAACCTCACTATTATGTAGCTGCAGGAAGACTTAGTACGTTTATTTTAATTCAATGTAAATTGCCTAGGTCCCACCAGCAAAACATATATATTAAAATTTTCTCCTCAGGAAGAAAACAGTCTTGAGCTGATCCGGTACAGTTCATTGGATGGATTCAACTCCCACATTTTTCATGTTCCTACTCCAATTGGATTGTGTAACATATTCAATGGCATGCCTTACAATGTGCTTAAAGCTCAAATCGGATTAGATGAAATGATTGGGAGACAGTTTAACCTTGCTTCACAGGTACACATACTAAATAAAGTTTCATTCAGGTAGGTAAGGTAGTGCCCAAAAATATACAATAAAGGATCACTAGTAAAAAATAAATTAAAGATTTCATTCAATCATACTTATCCATTGAATATTTAAATGCATTTATTTGACAGGAACCCCAGCACATTCATCATCTTTCTCATTTGAATAAATTAAATCTACTTCTGGATTTGCATCTGTCTGATCAGACCTATCCAACTTCTGGATCACTTCAAGTTTCAATAACCGATACAATGAACTACCTGGGTCTAGAATTTTTTATTCTTCATCCAGGGTACCAGGTTACCATCAAGATTGATAGCTTGGTACATACAGCTTCTGATAATATTAAAGGTATGATACACTCAGAGTATGACAATGATATTTTGTTTGCCTGCAGATCAAAACTAACCCCTTGTAAAGATAATAACAGTTTAAAACAAGACACACCTTTTCAGGTCTAAGCAGCAGTAAAAGAGGGTGCCTCTACAACTATGAAAACCCAATTCCGAACAGTGTATTTGATGCATACACACAAGAATCTTGTCAGTATGAGTGTTCTGTTGATCATATATTGAAAAACATTTCATCTTGCATGCCATGGGATGTTCCCAGCATTAAAGACGGTATTCCAATTTGTTCAGGAATTCAGGCTAAATCATTTAAAGCAGCTTTAAAGAAGATTAATGCTGCACAAATATGTAGTCAATGTTTGCCAAACTGCAAGAAGAATGTTTTTCTTGGAGATTTGAGAATGGTACTTATACATGAGAAGAGGCTATGCATGAACCAGGAACTTTTTAAAAGTTTAGCTAAAGAGAAGGATGTCATTCTGTATATGAATCGGCATTCTGTAGAAGCAAAATATATGCAAGGTGTGACTTTACCAAGAAAATATTGTGAGTTCAAGATGAAGACGGACATTGTGTATCTTAATTTGGATGCAAGTGTTTCAAACATTATTGAGCTCCATAAGGAGAAGACTTCTGCTGCACTAGATCAACTTGGATTGATTGGTAAAATGATATTTGCTATACTGATTTAGTTCATTACTATATGAATACCCTAGGTGGGACACTCTCTCTTTTTATTGGATGTACTATGTTTATAACAGTGGAAGTGCTTCATTTGATCATCCTATGCATTACAAGTCAATCTTACAGCAGTGGGACCAAAAACCCCAACAGGTCCAACTTGACAAAACATATGTTTGAATACTGTTCAATGGCAACTTTGCATGGCCTAGGGTTCATTGAAGCCAGCAAGACAATGATTGGCAGAACTTTATGGACAGTGTTAGTGCTCTTTGCTATTAGCATAAGCTGGTATTTCTCTGCTCTAACTATCATAGATTTTTCTGGGAATCCATTTACCAATTTCATGGATGTTCAAGGAGTTTCCAAAACAGAAGTTCAGTTCCCAACTGTTACCATTTGCCCCATACAATTTCCAGATAGGATGAACTTCCAACGCATTATTTTTAACAATGTCAACATGTACAATGATGATACTGGATTCATAAGGGATGATGTTTATAATGCATTTAAACCTTTCTTTGATGGGTTTGCTCAGCATGATTGTTTGTCTCCAGAGTATTTGATAGATTTCATGAAAAAACGCTCCACTTTACCAGATAATCTTCAGCAACTTGGTTTGGCTAACAATGACTTAAAGGATGTTTCCAAAGTTGTGATTAAAATGATGATGCAAAACAATGTATGGACACATCCACCCTCAGAGACAAAAATCATTGATAGAAATGAAAATAGAACTTTGTACCACATTGTGTTAAATAACACATTTAATCTACCGGCCATAAACTCTCTAATGTTTAGTGATTACATAGACACTAAAGATATTGTTTCTTTTGAAATTGAATCCAAAGATGGAGGCAGCAAATCAGGTAAAAGGTTGAGAGTAGAATATACCAGAAGCTCCTGAATAATTATCCTAATGAAATCATGTGAATTACATATTTACAGATTTTAAGGTTTTCTTCATAAAGTAAAAACCAAAAACCGAACCGAAAACTGAAAACCGAATGTCGGTTAATTTAAAAACTGAAACCGAAACCGACCTCGGTTTGTAATTTGCAAACCGCACATGCTTATTGTTTTTGAGTATTGTTGGAGCTCCAATCTTAGTCCAATTCTGTTTGCAACAAATCTTGGTACTTAATGTTTGCTATTAAGTACTTTTAAGTTTTCAAGCTTAGTAGGACAGATTAAATTATTAATAATAAATAATAAATCTAACCAATAAGAATACACTAAAGTTTACTGCAACTTACTTTCTTCATGCTTTGTTTCAGTTTGCAATGAAAGTTATGTTACTTTTGTTGGGCAAAACAATAACACAGGAATGATAGAATGTAGAGGAATGGATCTGACAGGTTCAGTGATTTCCATCAAATACACTCAACGTCTTGGCAGTGAACGGATAGTGCATATTGATGGTTTTCCTGGCATTGAAAGACGTTTGTGTACCATACATATACATATTTTAGTGTACAGTATGGCAGAATAACTCTAGGCCATTATTACCTAACTCCTAGTTGTGCTGATTGGGGTACTTGAATTGGGCATAAATATAGCTGCTATTGTCATCCCCACTGGAACCGACGGCCCTCTGGGCTGGACTTGTGCAAGTTCAAGGCAGGTCTGGACTGCACGACTGGTATAATCTGTTCAATGGTTCCCAATATAAGTTTTGCCTTGTAATGCTATACTGCTAATTCCTGTTTCACCATATTCTTTTAAAATATAGGATGCCATATTAGCAGATATTTTTTCCGAAAGTCTTGCTACTGGGCACAGAGTTCAATGCAAGGTGTATATGGGGTACATGAAGTACATCCAGGTCCTGACATGGAGTTTCATAATAACTGCAAGAGGACATGTTTTATTCACCATTCATCTGCTATTAAGACTCATACATGAAATCAGGGGGATGGAGGAAGGGGGGATCCCCTGGCGATATTTTGACCCCCTGGGATTTTTGACAATTGTTTTACCCCAGGCCCCTAATATAAGCATTATTACTACTTACATGATATAAGTTATATAAAAAATTGTTCAATCTACAGTTCTACAGTCTAATAATTAAAGAATTGAATATTAAGAGTGCAAGTATAATTGTTTCAAAAACTGTTAAGGCGATGGTAATGGTATGATGGGAACCCAATGTAATCACAATGGCAATAACACCTTTGTTGTAAAAATAGGTACAAGTATAATTGACTAAGTTTCATTATCTGAAGTAAAATTATTTTGAATGATAGATACTCCTTTCATCGAACCAGACTGGAGCCAACCAAGAGCTGAACTACTTCATATGTTTGATTTGTGCCCAATGTGCAAAGCCAAATATCAGAGGCTGTATCATTTGCACATGCTCAGCCTCAGTAATCTGACAGAACTGGGAAGCCTCTTACAACACTTTTTACCCACTTCATTAGGCGTGGCTTTTTTACCATTTGATCTGAGGGCATTCTCAACTATAAACAGGTCAGCTATCAAATATAAAAGTGACAGTAGATTCAGATCTGGTTACTTTCTTGTCAAGTTAGTAAAAAAGTAAGTAAAAAGAGTAATTTGTTATTCCAGATTGATAATTGAATTAAATAAGGGCCTCAACCATATATTTGAACAATATTCCCTGCTGACAGATATTATATTGGGAAATAATAACCATACCGTTAGTTTGAATATACCACTAGTGGAGCTTCCTCTCCTATTTGAACCAACAGATGACTTTCTTGAACACGTAGAAAGAACCACAAGGGAGGTTATTGCTTCTACAACGTTCTACACTCATATGAAAGATTTTGAAAGGCACATTTTAAATGGAAGTCTGGTAAACTAAAAATTGAAACATAGATAAGCTATATAATTAAATAACTTTTGTCAGATAATAAGTAATTACAAGTTAGTGTTTCTCAAACATGAATCCAATTTTAGGGCAGTTACAGCTTTGACTTTGAGATCCCACTCAGAGACGAAATTTTGGCTAATATTGCCACTGAATACCACTACTTCTTCAATGACCTATTTGACAATATGATCAAGGCTGTCGCAAGTAATGATTCTACAATCAAGCTAAAACTCAGTAAGGAATTGGGAAAAGACTTTATTAATGAGACAATTCAGGTAAAGGTTTAGTTTCAATATATTATCTAATAAACAAGTAAATGAACTTATAAAACTATAAAAATATATATAGAGCAATATGCATGGATCTAAATTGGCAAGGCATCTTGAAGGGGTTCTGTTCATAATGCGTCACTCCAAAGTTATGCTCAATATATTGCCAACATTGGAAACAAGAAGGATTACAGAATTGATAACACATAAAATATCCCTGCCAGTCAAAGTACACAATAATCCATATGACTGGAGTAGACTTGAAGCAATCCAACAGTGTAAAGGTTCCTTGATTGAATACCATTCCAATGTTAATTGTATTGACAGTTTTCATCATGTTTTAACAGACAGAGGTATTTGTTCTGCATTTAACTCAGCCAACATTACGGAACTGTACAATGCAAAAGATGTGTCCACATATATGACACATTTTAAGAAGCTCTTCTCTACATCGACTCTTTTAAAGCCCTATTACGGTACTCCTCACTTCAGCAAGGATGCAATTAGTCTTCTGATTGACATTCACAAAACTGAGATATTTGCCAGTGAGAGTGGAAGTGTATTGGTTGCCTTGAACCAATATCAGGATGCTTTTGACACTAGTCAATTATCAGTTGTGCTTCAACCAGGGCAGAAGAATATTATTGGAGTGTCAATGACAAAGTATGTCACAAGTAAAGGGATGATGGAGCTGAGAAATCCCAGGGAGAGGCAATGTCAAGCCAGCAATGAAAGATTGCCAGAAATGGCAGTATTTAGTGCCTACTCACAAGTAACATTAATATTTATCTTCCTATCATATAATATAAATGGTAATAATTAATTTTGCAACTCTACAGAAAAGTGCCAATTTGAATGCAGATACAAATTAGCCAAAGAAGCTTACAACTGCATCCCCTGGGACATCATCCATATCAACAAAGACTTCACATATCCAATATGTACCAGGAACCTAGTGACACAGTTTCAGAGGACAATGGTCAATGAATCAATAGATTGCAACTGTCTAAAGGATTGTAATGGACTGATCTTTAGTTTAAGTATTGACACTACAATGGTAAATGCTGAGGCTGAATGCCTGGACGTGGAAATACAGAAATTAGCAGCAACAAGGTAACAAGAATTGGATTGGGTTTAATGGAACTTTTTGAGTGTATGTATATTTAAGTCGAAAATACATTGTCCAATATATGAAAACAAGTTGGTTACATGTGTTTTTGACATTATGTCATTCAATATATCTACCAACTGCATAGGTGTATGATTAAAGATGACTGCATCTTTGTGTAACTTGTACAACATATTCTTAATCACATATTAATACTCATAGAATTAAGTCAACAGCAGATGAATTCTACTGGAATTACACAAAGACAAACCAGTGGTATGTTCAACAGTTTGGGAAAACTGATTATGGCATTTATGGAAGGTAATTCAATATTTCTTATTTGCACATAACTTTGGTGGTCTAAGACTGATACATGCAACAAAAAGTTTAATGAAAATTGTCACAGATGTATTTTAAAGATGTCACAAGACTTCATCTTTCTTACTGTGAATACGGCAGCCACAAACATTCCTGTCATGACAGACAGCCTGCGATATCCAGCAAAGGACAAGCTTGGTATAATTGGTAAATGTATATCAATGAAATGTATAAGCACATATCATTAAAATCTGGGTTCTACTTCTTTAAAGGGGGAACACTTGGCCTGTGGACTGGTTTTAGCATAATTTCATCAATAGAGCTGATATATTGGATATACCTTGGCATACGGAAAAGATGTGGCAATACATAGACAAGCTACAGAGCTTGCAATACAATACATTTATAATATAATATCATCACTAAAAATATATATAAACGTCCTAAGAGACAAAGCAAAAAAGCAATTATACTCGACTCGTAGTTCTACTGTACAAAGGCTATGAAGCGTCTGGAGGCACTTTTGGCCATTTGGTCATTTTTCTTTTTATTGCTTATTAAGATGCACCATAACCAGGGGCATCTTCTGCAAAAGAAATTAGCTCTCTATCATGAATATTAGTAGAGAAAATGTTCATTGTTTCTCTGCCTTTGGTTGGACGTGCTTTTCAAATTTGCAAAGGGGTCCAACCAAAGGCAGAGAAGACACTCAAATTTCAAAATGTGATGTAAAGGTACTAAATTCATTTATAAATTATTGAGAACCTCAAAAAGGAACTGTATGGCTCATTTTCTGTTTATTTATAAGGACTAAGGCACTTAGCATAAATATAACTCTTTTAAAGTAGGTCAATTTTACACTCGAACCTTCTCTGCTATTGTTTGGACCCCTTTAAAAATTGGGCCCTGCCAAAGGCAGAGAAAAAGTGAACCATATCTTTCATTATATTCAAAGATATCCAGGCCAAAATTTCCAGGCATATTAAACACATGCTTGGGCACTATATTAAGGAGCTTGAATTATTTCAGAGAGTTATTACTCATTTTTTAAAGCCAAATGCCTCAAAAAGTAGTCTTTTTTGGCTCTCCTGAAAAGTTTACTTTTCTCTAATATTTGCTCCAGACGTTTCATAGCCTTTGTGCGATAGAGTTCTAGTTGAGTTGTTCCATTTCTCTGCTTATAGATTGTATAACAACCGTTACGTCATTTAAACAAGTCACATTAAATTTTAAGATGCGGTTTGAATATTTAAAGTAAGTGCTCATGAAGGCGGTAATGTGAGGGAAGCATATCAACGGCATTATTAACATACTGTTTAATACATTTCCAAATGAATAACATGTTTTCAAAGCAGGTTGTTATTGATATAATATATGCTATTAGTACAAAATTAATAAAGCCAGCTATTTCAACCTTTGGAACTAGAGCGTGGGCCAGGATTAAAACAGTTACTGCCCAATAAATGCGGTCATCTTTTTACAATAACATAAAATACAATATTTTATGAACTAATAACAATACAGGTAGTAAGACATTTTGATCGATCATATTTAGCTATTACGTTGCCACCATATAAATTGTTTTGAAAACATATTCAGAATAAATATACATATCTGGGGCTGCGAGTTGCGACAAGATGAATCGCAAGGACGTGACCCTGCCTAGATTTGTTTCTGTTTCGGGCTGAGTCGCATAACACTCATGGATGTGTGCATGCATTTCTCGTATAATGAAAGTGCGGATTCAAGGGTTTTTGAGTAAAAGGGAGGAAGCAGCTGATGCCTGAGTAACTTTAAGGCCAATTTTAATGACTAAACTGAATTAATTTATTGATGGGTTTTGTATTTGAAGCCTTAAAACCGGGACTGGTATGCGACTGGCATGCGACGCTGACGTCAGCGTCTCTTTGAAACGAATCTCGGCGGGCTGCGGCCCAGGAGGGATAGAACCCCCTGTGTCATTCAAAGAAATAGCTTTCAAGGCCTGCTGGCGAATGAATCTTAAACTCCAGACATAACTATAATTGTGTGGTAGTGATTAATTATATAATTTGTGATACAATAGTATTTTTTACATAAATGTACAAATTTTTACTACTCCTATGTATTATACTATTAATAACCAAAAATATCAATATAATATTTTGTACTAGTATTTTTGGAGACTGCTTAAGGCAACTTGAGTCACTTGACTATATTTGCATATATTGATCTTCCTATTTTTTGTTATTGTATTTAATTGAACCAAATATACTGAAAACACATTCCCATATATTCAATTTCAGTCATTACAAACATGTCAACAAATAAAGTACTCATTGACAATCTTGTCGGTTTTTGTGACCCGACCGGTCTCCATGGCTATGCCTACATTAGTGGCAGTCGTAACCGGGTTGAAACTGTCTTCTGGGCAGTGTTTTGTCTGGCGGCCCTGATTTGGACAACTTTCATATGCTATGAAGCTAATGTCTATTGGAGAGACAATCCAGTTGAAACAATGTAAGCATTTGATCATTTTTACTCATTGTAGTATCCATGCATGTAAAAACATATTATTTAAGTTATAGTCCCTGCACATTACAATTGTGCATTTTAAATTATTATTAAGTTTATTAAGTTAAAAGATTCCTTCTTCTTTAGAGTAAAGAACTACCAATATCCGGCCAAGTACGTTCCATTTCCAGCAATATCTTTATGTGCTGACACACAATTTGATGAGTTTCATATTATATCTGTTCTACTAAATAAGGTAAAAATTGTGTAGTAACTCATCATGTACTGAATCACACTAGTGAACTCTGCTCTTCCATAAAATAATATTTAAGTGTGAGATAAATGAACATCAAGTTCATATCATATTTACCACTTTCAGCTCAAATTCCGTTGCCAAGGAGACCAGAATACAAACATTGCAACTGATTTGGAATTGTGTTCGGAGCCAGGATATCAAGAGATTAGGAGCAGTAAATATTTCAACAAGTAACCATATTATTTATAAGCGTAACATACTGTGCTTAATAATGAATAATTTATAGGTTCTTGTCTCAGTTACCAGGATTAATGGATAAATTTGCTGACCATATAGGTTGAGTATAAGTTACAATATTTCCTAATGAAAAGTAATACTTATAGTTCTTTGTAGAAGGAGAATTTGACTTGACCATTTTGCCAAGCTGGGGTTGTAAGTAATAATATTACTTACATAACATTACATATATTTACATATATTGGTATTAAATCACTGGATTGAAACTGTATTGTATTGATTAATGATCAGTAACGGTTATTGATTTACTGACAGAACTGATATTGTATTAGAATGATAGTTCCTATGTATCGTATCGCTTAATGTCATGCCAGTATTATTGATTTACTGACAAAGATTTGTTAGAATCTGATAGTTCGTAGACATTCGGCATATATTGGTCAGAAACCTATTTTAATAGTCTTTAAATGAACAATACAATGTATTGCATGATAGAAGCCCTGAAAACTCATTTTATTAATAATTAAAGTTCGCACAAATTTACAGTGGGCTTTTGGGTACATATTCCACTAAAATTAGTGATCATATGATATTCGTTAAAGAGTGAACAATTTTAGAGATAGGATTAATCCTGTAAATAATAGTTAATGCGGAGTAACTTACTATATTGTATTGTTCGCCAAAGGGGAAACTTTTTATGAACATTGATAGTAATAACTATGCTCGAGATAAAATATAATGCCGGGATCGCGGGATAATGAAAATTAAGAAATGATTATGTCATATTTAATGTTTTTTTTCTATAAGTATATGTTAATATGAAGAGGATAACTTAATACTAAATTACTTTTTGATTCCAGTTCCCACTCTGGAGCCAGAACTTGACCGCCTCTTAAAGTATGAACTTCAAAAGTTGCTCAACACTCCATATGTAGTTCAGAGAGAAAAGAAAATGCCGCTGGACGAATATGAGGTATGAGAGTATTTAGGTCTACAGTGTTTTTTTTACAAAACAGAAAGTCTGAAATGGATGCAAATAACTAGTGTTCAGGAGAGGCAAAAAACAGTTTGCATTTGGTTTACATTGGCAAACACATATTGTTGTAATATTTCTTACTGAATTTGGAGTCTTTGCATAGTTTAAAGTATTTTGTTTTATATAATTATGCCTAATGACTAATTAATTATTGAATTATTGGCAGTTTTTCACTTTTGACTGGCTATTAGCTGTCCGCCTAAGGAGATAATAATTTCTC
>LR138847.1:11729-22439 GCA_900659605.1 Tisbe holothuriae | reverse complement strand
CCGGTGCAGTCCATCGAGCGGGTGATCTTGCCGTCGCCGCACGTCACAGAGCAAGACGACCAAGCACCCCACTCAGTTGCTGGAAAGTATTAAGAATTCAACCTACTGTAATTATCCAAAAATAGGATTTATATCAGACTATTGAAAAACATTGAGATATATTAATTGCTCAAAGCACTAACATTAAGCAGGGAATCATTACAAGGTATTTTGCATGGCTTCAGAGCCCTTTGGGAGGCAGAATTTGACGGGAAAGCTACTGTTGATTCCATGCATTAAAATACTCCTCACCTTCATCATCCTTCCCTGCATTCCTGAGCCCATGCACCACCAGGTAGACGGTCATGCAGATCATCACTCCGAGGATGGAGAGCAGCACGGCGGCGAGCATTCCCTTGTTCATGCTGAACAGAGAACTTAAAGGTCAGACCAAGACTAGGAAAATATGCATAGAGTAAAATATGAATGCTATCGATTGAATTACATGCCTATAAAATGGACACAATAAAGCATTAAATATTAATTGCCCACGGGCTGTGGTTTAATTAGTACTTGGCACAAGAAAGGTTTGATCCGAGAAGAAAGGAAATTAATCAATAAGAAAGACCGCTTTTAAGTCAATAATGTCATTTATTCGTTTTATATATCATGGCCTCAGTGAGTCTCTTGTAGATATTAGTAAGTAGATTTTCTTCTCATATAATTTCATGGGTGAATATTCATCTCGAAGTTTCTGTTCCTTCTGTTTCAACCACAGTGGTTCTGTTTCAGCCACTGAACAGTGGCCTCAACACCTGACACAACGCGCTCTTTATTATATCATTTTTTTATTAATATTATATGCTTTTTGTCTATTGCTCTGAGGTTTAGTATACATGATTTATACACAACTTGTAATAGGACCTAATTATGCAGATACTCAGGGGTGTGTGGTAGGAAACGTCACTAAGATACTCTCGTTCAGAGATTATATCATGTCATTTATTTCATACAGCCTCAGACTGGTTGGTTAAATAGCTCTCTACACAATAATATTCGGAACTTTTAAACTGTTATCAACAACAACAACGATATTAGTGATGAAAAGTGAGGATTGAATTATTAGAGGGATTGAAAAACGTTCGTTGGATATGAATGATATTAAGATGTGTGTTAAGGGTATTCTTTAGTACAATATGCTGCCGGGTTAGCAGCAAAGTCTCTTTTCTTCACCCAATAGCTTATATTCAAATCTTGGCACTAATTCTTCCTTCAGATATGTAAAGTGTCTTCTTCTTCTTCTTTATCCCATTACATGATATGAGTAATCATCTCAATTGTATCAACATTGTTTAAGTTTATATCATCTGACATGTTTTATTATTAGACTGGCGACTCTTTTTCCGATTGCGTGTGCATCTTCTTGAACTTTGCCGCGGCTCCTGTCGGCCGCTTTATCGGCCTGGCCGCAGCTGCGGCCGCAATAGCCGCGGCCTCCTCCGCCTCCTCCTGGTCCATGAGCGTGATGAGGTTCTTCAGCTCCTTGCCTAGGTCCCCGGCCGCCGTCTTCAGCTCCCGGCTGACCTCTTCAGTGACCTCAGCATTGGGTCCGTTGTTACCGTTGCTGGCAAGGCTGAGGTTGGAGCCCTTGTCCGTGTGGCTGATGGCGGGCTGGGAGCCCACTCTCCCGTTGGCCTTGAGGGACTGGGTGAGGGCTGCCAGGGCGTCAGAGGCTGAGCCACTGCCGCCGGATTCGAGGGCGTCGGTGAAGTAGAGGTTGCCAGTGGAATTCCTCTTATCTGTAAACGAATTCATTTTAAGGAAAGTTATCTAATATACAGTAGTGTATATTCGTTTACCTTGGGGAGCTGGTCCTCTACCAAAGAATCCCCCTGCAGAAGTTGTTCCACTTCCCAAACTATCCCCTCTATTTAGACTTCCATCTCTTCTCCGAGTGCCATTCAGCATGAGGGTTGAGTACCCACCAGGACTCGGCCCGGGACCCGACCCCGGCTCAGGTCTCCCCAGCCCGGCCTTGTCCCGCCTCGGCAGACTGTTTGTATTATTCGGCCCCAGATTGTAGAAGTCCCGCCTGGGCAGTGAGTCTGTCCAGTGGGAAGAGGGAGGTTGTTGTTGTGGTGGTGGTGGCTGTGGTGGCGGGAATGGACCCTGCTGGCTGCCACCCATTCGGCTCAGGGAGAAGTCTCGAGATCGGGGGTTGCCCAGACCTCGAGGATCACGCCTTGGTAGGGAGTTGGTTCGATTCTAAGAAACATTAAATTGAGGAAACGGTCGGGTAGCCTTGTTAAAACTTCTACTTACAGAGTCTGCAGAGAATAGTGCCAAGTCACTTCTCGTAAGACTGCTCCTTTTTGGAGGCACCGCCGGGGGAATAGGTTTGCCATTGGGCTGCCTACCATTAACAGCCGCCCCATTACCCAGCCCACTGCCGGGCCTGGGAATGCCCCTCGGTGGCAGTGCTGGCGGTTCCCTCGTCGCAGCCTCTGAGGGCACGTTGTAGTACTGGCCGTTCATCTTGTGGGGCAGGATGGGGGAGTTGGTGGCGAGCTGGGAGGCGGTCACGGCCTTGGTGTTCAGGGTTCCCGTTTTGTTGGTGGTGATCATGGCGGAGACTCCATTCGAAGGCTGTTAACAGGAGAAGTTGAATCAATGAAACATGTTACGAACGTTCTGGACTCACCTCCTGAAGGTACATTTTGAGTTTCCCTAGCTGGTTCACCAGCTGCGAGTTGTGCTCTTCCAGGATCTTCATCCTGCTCTCGAGCCGCTCCTTGTGCTCACGGAGCATCTTCGCCTCATTGAGGATGTCAGCGTCCGAGGACAGAGGTGGGACCGAGCCAGAGCCGCTGCTCACACCTGATGTGCCAGAGCTGGAGCTGGACGCCTTGAGGTGCTGGTACTCCTCTTGAAGAGTCGCGTTCTCAGACTCAAGCTCCCTATTAAGTATATTTATATGAATATTAATTAAATCGCTTGTTATTTAGTCAGTTGCTTACCTGATCATGAGTTCCAACTCATGCGTCTGCTCCCTGTTGATGTCCTCCATCATCTGCATGGGGGAGTCGGGCACGATGGACGTGAAGTCGCCGTTGTGGATCTTGTTGCAATACTGGGCAATCAGGGAGTGCTCATCACTATTGGAAGAAAGTTGTCAGTTCCACTCAAAGTATGTAGTAAAATGTTACTTACGCAAAGATCCCATTGGAGGTCTTCTTCGGCTCTGAGTGCTGCTGAGGCGTCACCCTAGTGGACGAGCTATCATCAGAAGCCGACCTGCACTCAGCGCCCTCACCATTGGCATTGGCCCCGTCACCGCCACCGCCGGGCATCAGCAACCGATCGTTGACATCGTGTTTAGACCCGCTCCGCTGTGGGCTCAGGCTGGGACTGGCACCGGTAGAGGCGCTGCTATCCCCTCCAAGACCACTTAAATGGTTCAGCGATCCGAATTCATTAATGCCGACAATGCCCCCGTTACGTTCGAGCGTCGCTGACGAGCCCGGGCCGCCTGTGACAGACACCGGCAGATACCCCAACCGACTGTGCTTCTTGAAGTACTTCTTGCTCTTGAACTTGTTCTTGAGCAGCTTTGTAAAGTCTCTCATATCCTCCCCAGACGTGGTTGTCGTGCAATACTCCTGCATCGGATGCGCCATCTTGTGATTTTTGAATTTCCCGCCCTTTCCCTGGAAGAAGCAGTTCTGGCACATGTCAAAGTTGAAGCACTTGAGGCAGCGGTAGCGGAAGCCGAGGATTGGGCTCTCCTTGCAGATGTTGCACTTGGCCTGGTGCTTGGCAGACTCGGCGGCCACGAAGCGGTGGAGGACGGGCAGCCAGACCATGCTCTGGGGTTCTTGCTTCATCCAACTCAGGAAATGCAGCGCCTATTAAAATATTAGAGCATTAAATTTAATTATACTTTAAAGTCATTATTATAACTACCTCAATAAAGTCCTTCCCCTTTCCCGCCTTCTCGAAGCAGCTCTTGACGGACGGC
Organism: Tisbe holothuriae; assembly: GCA_900659605.1. Taxonomy (NCBI): domain Eukaryota; kingdom Metazoa; phylum Arthropoda; class Copepoda; order Harpacticoida; family Tisbidae; genus Tisbe; species Tisbe holothuriae. Next base: position 18,442 of record LR138847.1, on the reverse strand, counting down.
TCCACGTTGCTGCCCCCGAACGCCGTGACCTCCCCGAGCACCCGCGGGATCTGAACACAGTCGTGGAGCAGAAGGCCCAGCTTGCGCTCAGTTGCGCGACGTTGCTGATCGGCAATCAGGCGGAACATGTCTAGAATAAAAAGGAATTCGTACATTAAATACGGGTGCTTATTGCGATATTGAAATGGGCATGCATTGTACTTGAAAAGACCGCTGAATGTGTGCAGTCTTTCTGAAATGTGCCTACTTCTTATAGCGTCGTCCTTTAATAGAGGGATTTATCCCAAGAATATATTCATAACATTTCAAAATCCCTTCTTCTTCTGCCATTTTTTGTGTATGCCTGTTGTGTGTATACATTTATCCCTTTCTCTTTTTCCTCCTCCTCGTGTGCAGGTGCCCGCAGCCTGAGTCTGTGGCCTTTAAAACAACAGGCTTTGAAGCAATTTCCTAATTTTCCACAAAATTTAAGCTTCTTCTTCTTCTTGTGCCGTCACCGACCTATAATTCCGACCCAAGACTCCAAAGTTTGAAGAAGAGGCTGCTGCGGTTCTTTCTTTGTTAAAAAGGGTTGGAAGAGGAATGAGTGAGAAAAGAGCAAAAAGTGCTGCTGCGATTCTGAAGAATACATTTGGCTGGCCTCATTATCGGTTCGATTGTTTCCTTCCATGGCTAATTCCCAGCTCATTCTTCTTCCGACCTTTTTTGCTTCTTCCAAAGCCCTTGTCAGCTACGCGTTTTTGCGCCTATCTCCCAATATGATACTCACATCTGTATTTCTCCTCAAGAGGTCCTTGGCACAGCACGGCAATGGCCACCTTGAAGGAGAGCACTCGGACGTGGCCCGTGCGTTGGCTAGAAGGAGACATATTATATGTAGCTAACATTTACTCAATAAAGTTATTACTCACCAGTCGTAGACGTTCAACAACCAGTTGAGCGTGAGGTCTAGACAGAGCGGCACGTTGACGGTGGCGGGGCTCGTGGCCGAGATGGTCTCGTAGAGCGAGGTGAGCACCGTGATCATGTCGGACACGTCGAGGAGTTTGTCGTTCTGGCCGCGGAGACCGTGGGCGTCGAACGCTTCCACGGCGACGTTCAGGTGGAGCAGGTGGACTGGGAATAAATGGGATTTTGACGAATTTTTACTCCCAATACTCAAAACTTTTATAAATGTTTAAGTATTTTATTCATCTTTTCTACATATGTACAGGTAATATAAAGCTGACTCCTATTATAATAATACAATACTAGATCCGCTCCAATTTTTTTTGGAAAAATACCCTTTCCATTTGGCAAAGTAACTGACTGTTCCACAATGTAAACCAATTTTAAGTAAACTATGTAACAATTGTCTGGATAGTGGAAACTAAATTTGCAATTCAGTATACTTTTTGATTAGTTCAAAAATCATTATAATTAGGAAAAATAATAATAATAAATTGTCCCTGCAATAAGGCAATTAATGATCAAATTCGTATCCAGCTTGGCAGTACTTTATCTTGTTTTATACATAATTTTACTTACATATTAAGGTTAAACATTCAATCAAGTGCCTCTATCTCTGCTTTCCAAGTGGTCTTCTTAGTTCATAAGAATATCTGTTTCTGGAACGTTCCCTGTGCATTTAAAACTATGCTCGAGCTAAATATCAACGATGATGAATTAAGTCTGTTTTCTTCATTTTTAGCTTTTCCCTTGAGAGGGAATGAAGAAAGAGAGACGGCGGAGAAAGAAGTTCTTTATATTCCGTTTTCTCTCTTTCTCTCCCACTTGCCACCTCCCGAATAAAAGGATTTTAAGCAGTGGACGAATAAAACTCCGTGCAAAACACCCAACGAAAATAAAATCTTAGGCCACTCTTTAAATGTCCCTTAAACGACCACAACCACACATAGCACATAAACGTAGACTGCTAGGAAAGTACCGGAGAACGAAAAATCTATTACATAAACAAGAATACAAAGACCAAAGCAACCTAGTATGCAATAAGATCAGAGATTTTAAGGAAAAGCTATATAAAAACGACCTAGCAGAACTCAAGGCCATTCCGGACTTAATGAAACATATTAAAAGGCAAAGCCCCCAACCATGCCTGGAGGTCATCCTAGAGAACCCAACTGACACCCTGAATGCACTCATGGACAGACACTGTCCCGATTCGATACCATTGCAACAGGATGAGAGCGACAATCTAATCACCACCAACATAGCGCTGAAAGACCTAAACAAACTTTATCCTCACATTAACAATGCTACTGTACACAAATCATTCAAAGAGTTCAAGCCAAATAAGTCCCCGGGTCCAGACGGAATAATACCACTAGTCCTACAGAACTTGCCAGAAGAACTGATCACCCTCCTCGTCGTTGTATACAAAGCCATGAAATATTTGAAATACACACCAAAACCCTGGAGGGACTCAGAAACAATATTCTTAGCAAAACCAGGCAAAGAAACGTATAAAGTAGTCGAATCATTCAGACCCATAACATTATCAAATTACCTGCTAAAGGGATTCGAACGAGCCGAACTATGGCACCTAGAAAGAACCCATTTCCTAGAGAAGCCTATGACGGATATGCAATTTGCATTCCGAAAAGGCAGATCGACAGAGACGGCACTAACGAGGACTATACATCGGATCGAAAAAGCATTTGCAAGAGGAGAACAATGCATAGGTGTATTCCTGGACATTAGGGGAGCTTTTGACCGACTTGAACATGATGCAGCGTTGCATGCTATGAGAAAGCGTGGCTTGCCGGAGGACTTTCTTGGATGGTATGAACACTATCTTAAGAACAGGATAACTACATCGAGACTAGCAGGCAGCAGCGTCACACGAAAACTCAAAAGAGGCACCCCCCAAGGGGGTGTGCTTTCGCCAATGGTATGGAACATAGTATTCGAGGAAGCTCTGACAGAGGTAGCGGACACAGCGTTTATAACAGGATTTGCCGACGATGGTTGTATTATAACAAGCGGAAAACGCCCAGAGATATGTAAGAGACAAGCTCAAGAAGCAGTAGACAAGGCCCTGGCCTGGGGACGCAGGAATGGACTAGAATTCAATGCCGGGAAAACGGAGGTGATCCACTTCAAAAAGGGAAAACAACGAAAGCCCTCCAGAATTGTAATAGACGGAGAAAGAATCGAATACTCCAATACTGCCAAATATCTAGGTGTAACGCTCACTCATAACCTAAACTGGACTATACATATCAAAAAGATGGCCGAGAAGGCCAAGAAAACCATCTTTGCCGCAAAAAACCTAGTGGGACGTGATTACGGCATCCGGCCGGACCTAATGCACTGGATATGGACGGGTTGCATCACGCCAATCATGCTCTATGGATCACACCTATGGGCGTACACACTGACCAAAATGCAAAGAAAAACACTCAATAAGGTCTCGTATATAGCTCTGACTAACATAGCACACTGCCACAAAGGGACACCACTAGCTGGACTCCAAACTATACTGCATGCTGTACCACTACACCTGAAAGCTCAAGAGAATGCCCTAGCCGCGTATGACCGCCTACAACTTCACTGGGATGACGACGAGTATAATCGCAACGAACTACCACCCTCGGGGCACATCAACAAAATGGTCGGCAACCGAGGAAGAATCGCAGGATACGAACCACCAGACTACACTACGATGACCAACAAGCCTGGCAGGGTGCTCTACTCTGAAAAACAAGCTCCACCAAACCACAAAGCATATACAGAGGTGTACACAGACGGAAGTAAGATCGACGGGAGAGTTGGAGCTGCGTATACAATCACACAGAGGAATAAAGAAATAACATACGGACTCCATAAACTACCCAATGACTCAACTGTATACCAAGCCGAACTAGTAGCAATTGAAATGGCAGCAACCAGACTCAAAGAACTAAACATAGGCGGTAAGATCAACATCCACACAGACAGCCTGTCGTCCATACAGACCCTAAAAACCAACACCCTCGTGACCATCCAAAGTACTCATACAAAGATCGCGCTCGAAAAGCTGGCAGAGGTCCGCAAGAATAAGATCAAACTCTTCTGGATAAAGGCCCATGCGGGGCACGAATTCAATGAGAGAGCCGATGAGCTTGCCAAAATGGCCACTACCGAAGGGATACCCCACCATGTGCTACGCAGCAGGACTACTCTGAAAGAAATCTACAGAAAGGAAACGGAGAGGGCCTGGAACCAGGAATGGAGTTCATGCCCGCAACATTACAAAAAAACCCGGTTTTGGTTCCCTGAGATTAACCCGAAAATATCACAAAGACTGCTAACAAAAGGACGAGAAAATCTTGGTCTCGCAATCCAATGGATAACGGGATTCTGCAACCTAATGAGGCACAGACATAAAAAGAACAAGGTAATTAACGATATATGCCGCCTATGCAAAGAAGAATCAGAGACACCTGAACACCTAACTTTCCACTGCCCAAGTTTAATCCAGAGAAGAACACAGTACTTCAAAACACACAATGGAGTTGTGGACTGGACAGCTGAAAAGTTGCTCGGTTTCCTCAAGTGCGACACAATCCAAACTTTACTAACAGATGCAACAGACTACACGAACTAAATATGACGTGAAAAATACATAAAACAGAAGTCAGATAAGATTTCAAGCTCAAAGGTCGCCTGCGACCTAAGCCATGTTCTCTTATAAGTATGTATGTACGTGTAAAGGAATTGAAATAAATGAATGAATGAATGAATTTATTGGTCATTCTATTAGGTGTGGTCAGCCCCTTAGGTCATGTCAAAGTCAAGGACAGGTTTGAGTAACGACTTATAATATAAGCAGACGTCGGAAGAAGAAACCTTAACAGTCTGGCTATTAACATACGTAAACATTCATATCAGGATAAGTGGTCCTAAACACTGCCTAGATAACATCTTAAAGCGGCGAGCCGACAAAACATAATCTACAATGCACTCGTAATTAGGTGTTGTTTACAGGCAGTTTAAGGGGTCAATGTGATAATTTTCTTCTTTTAAAATATCATTCCGTCTGAAAAGTGTATTTTACTTCAAGGACTTCTCAAAAAATGTGAATAGCAAAAATGTTTTTTCATTAAAAGGTCAATTGTACAATTGCAGTAGCTTTTGAAAAGGGGTTTCTTTGAAGCATTACGCATGGTAATTTGCTTGTCCAAATAATGAATACTCTTCTTCTTTCATGACTCGGCGCATCTCTTGCGAAAAATATGATATTCAAAATTGAAAGATCCCGTTGTATGGTAATGATGGTGATTGCAGAAATGATTTCTTGGGAGTTATTTGGAAATATGTTTTCTATGGCAATGAATATGCATTATTGATTGGTCGAATGACGAAACTGTGTTATACATGTACTTAATATAATTCTAAAATATTGTGCTACTGCTTACTTCAAGTCCTTTCATATTCTTAGTCTGTCCATTTTTGGTCCTGAATACAATTTAATATTGCAATACTAACTGCTCTGTCTCTGTCAAAGATTTATTTTACCTAATGCAATGTACTATTCTGTCGGAAACAAGGTTAAACATTTGCTACTGTACTTCTCTCTCCTGCATTCAAATCTAAGTATGCATGGCAATGACTTTGCACTCTCCAAATCCTTCACTAATTTTAGCATCAAGTTTCGTCTTCTTTTTGCAAATGTCCCTGAGAAACACGTTTTCCCATTTGGCTAAGGAGTGCATAATATATGGGAGATGTATACCTTGAACTGCACTTGATATGCCAGCTTTTAAAACATCTTTAAACGTCAATCCTATTGTAAAAAAACTGCATTTAACGCTCTTATACGTTCCGAAAGGGTCAATTGAAGATACAATTTGCAATTCAGAGCGGCGAAGGAATGACAAGTTGTAAAAATGTCAATTTAAGAGTTTAAGACGCTTTGCCGTAGATAAATTAACCTGCATTATGCATATGCAGCCTATACTCGGAAACTTAAGGTCGACAAATGCTAATATTATCATAAAACACATTGCACATGTGCAGCATATTCAGTTGTAATTATGTTTTAAGCGAACACATTTATTAGCAAATATTGCAATATATCATTTTATTACAGGGGATGCAATGCAATTCTTAATCTGCAACCATTTAATTTATATGCTCAAGCCAAAGGCGGGAAATTAACAGGGACATATAAATCAGGGACAATACGCACATTGGTATAATAGGCGGTATTAAATTAAGTTTACTGGCTAGCTATTGGTTTAATATGCAATATATTTACCCTACTGTGCCGTGCCATGATTTAAAAATTGACCGGAAGAAAAGAAATGCATTTAATTGCATGTATTCTTGCAAGTTTTATGGGCGACTGTAAAATCGAAAGCTGGCGTATTAATCATGGATTATGTGTATGTCATCTCAGTTGCAATATACTCCGAAGTCTGAAATGCATAAGTACCGAGTTTAAACAAGTCAATTATAGTCTTTTTAAAATCATGGGTGACTCAAATAGTTATCTTTCTATTTCTTTACACTTAATATTGCCTTTGTTAAACCTATTATAATTGCAGGTAATTACATATACATGCTGTCAATTCATTACTACCGGAAGGAAACAAGCTTATAAATTATCCTAGCCACATATGCTTAAGGCCGGGTCCAGACCTAATAGAGAGAAACAAATATTTATTGCCTAAAAATTGGAAAATCATTGCTTTTTCAAGAAATCACCAATTAGTTGCATTAATTGGTCC
>LR138846.1:1581-25279 GCA_900659605.1 Tisbe holothuriae | reverse complement strand
AGACAGGCAATAACGTAGGAAGTATTTCCGGAAATATTTCCTCGCGCTTGCACGCTCTCTTGCCCTGCTTGCCAAGAAGACAAGGAGGAAAATTTCTCCCCCTCACACACTCACGGCCCAGCTTGCCTGGCAGGGGGAGAAAAAAATTCCGGAAATATTTCCTGCGCTAACGCCTGTCTGGGAGATGCCTAAAGGAGCCCTCTGATTAGCCCTATGAGTGGGAATTTTGAGACTCCGCATTACACAGTGTAATAATGCGGCGTCCCATCATTCCAACTCATTGGATCATTGGCCAAAGTGGCAACAATGCTTTCTCTCTGCCCCAGAAGAAATTTAAGACAACAACTTTCCTGTATTTCTTGTCTGCTTAGGTCAGATTAATTTGGGATTTTATAGGGAATGGGTATGGAATATATAGAGAGTTTCTTAGAGACACTAAGTATTGCACATTAAAGCTTAACCAGAAAATATTATGTACACGTAGTCTTAATTAAAGTAGGGCTACGTGGCTTTGTCTATTATACGTACAATTACGTTTCTCTTTTCAAATTTGTCTCATTTGACCTCGTTGTAACTTTTCTGTCTGGTTATAATTGTTCTCTGAAACATAATTTGCATTGCGATATTTTAATGAAATTTTTAACAAGACCGGCCTATTTTCTGACAGGCAAAAGTGTCAAAATTATCATGTCAACCAAAAAGATGTGAAATTACTTTGAGTCTCTTTTAAAATATTAACTGTTCTATTTTGTTAAATTAATTGCCAATCAGCACATTTCTGACCCCATTGGAGCCTTCAATCATTCAAAATTGCCTTTAGTTTACGTGTATCTGGAAAAAAGCAGTTGCTTCTTCCTCTTCCGGTATACGTGTTATAACAATTTCCACCAGTATATAACCCTTCAGATCGCTAAACACAACCATCAGAGTTAGAAGTCTTCAACTAAGAGGAACATGGCTGACATCAAGAGTTGTCTCGGCCTTCTGCTCTTTCTCTTTGGATCTGGCATTTGCCAGTCTACTAATGGAGAACTTGAAATTGGTAAGTCACTTTAAATTGGCATCTACTTTATTAATTGAACACATTTTAGTCACCCCGAAGGGATCTTGCCCTCCTTGTCCTTGTAAGTCCCAATCTCTGGTGACCTCCTACGATCCTTGTGAACAGATGTGCCAGGAACACGGTTCCGCCCTTGATCAAGCTAAATGCAAGGTAGGTATATTCAAAGAAATCATTGACATATACAGTTACATTGACACATGCTTTAGGAATGTTGCAGTGGATGTTGTCCGTATCGTGGTAATGACGACCGACTGGCTAACTCTACATGCATTGGCTTTGCTTTCACCAATGTGTTTGGCTGCAGAGAGTTTACAGCTAGGAACAGGTTTGGTGGTTACATCCAAGGTGTCATTGGTCACTGTGAGGAAGAACTTGGTAAGATAATTTAAATGTATATGTAAACTACACCTGTCAATCATTGCTATTTTAGATCCCTGCCCTCCATGTGATTGCACTACCACACCAAGGCCTCCATCCAAGGTATACCCCTGTGAGTCAATGTCATGTGAAGCAAACCCTGATCAGCCAGAGTTCACCATGATCAATGGTGGCAACTCTGTCCATGTTACAACAAACTACAGTGATGGTGGAGTTGACCAATTGGTCTACATTGATACGGCATCACTTGATGTGGGGAAGACCTTCTTCATTTTGCAGACACCCGGGTTCCCACATTGTCTGGTGCCGGCCAACACGGAATGGAATTGGAACATTGAGGTGCCTTAGTACTAAAATGATTCAATATATTCATATTAAACTATTATTTCTCAAGATTTCAAGTGACGGCTTCGATATCAACCTGGTTGAGATCCAGACAAATGACTGCCTTGACACTGACAGTCATGGGATTGCCATTGACAACTCTAGCGTCATCTGCGGTTTCCAATCAGGAAAGCACTTCAGAGTCAATGGAAGAAAGACTGTCATCAGTTTCTGGAGTGGTGACAGAGCCCAGGTTGGGTTTAAGCTCTGGCTTGTGCATGGTAAAATCGGATTCTCGTAATATGTGTAACTTCTTCAAGTAATCATTACGTTGTTTTAGAAAAAATGGATAAGGACACCAACCCTTCAGAAGGTACTTTAAATTAAGTTAATTAACACTCAGGATATATAAAGAATGGAAAACTGGTTCTTATTCGACCAACCAAACTATAGTTTTAGAATATTTAACCTAGGTTGGAGCAGGGAACTGCATCACCTGACCAGCTCAGCCATCCCTCTTGCTGCTTTGAATATTTGGTACTGCCTAAATGTCTCACAATGATACCAAAAGCTGCAACACTCACACACCCAGCTATATTCAAAGCAGTTTTACTTTTTTCAACTTTACTTTAGCAAATCCTTAGTACTAAAATTATCTTAATTTTAGATGAAAACACTCTGTTGGCCTTGGGAGGACGGTACACATCGCTGAGTACATCGGTCGACTATACCACCGACGCGCACACCCTCCATCTCTCCAACTCAACAAAACCCTCATCTTACTGCAGGGCGTTCCCGAGTGGGCCATATTCTGCTTCCGGTCACCAGGCTTTCACACTAAACGATATTGTTTATGTTTGTGGTGGGTATGCTAGCACCAAGGCTGTTGTGGACTATTGCTATTATTTTGATAAGCATACTTGGAGTTGGAAACACGCCACAAAGTTGCCAAAGACAAATGCATACTTTGCAACACTTCCGCTAAATGACAAGAAGCAGGTGTTTATTGGGGGTTATGAAGGTGGTAAAGTTAGTTCTAATGTGTACATATTCGATGGTAAAAAATCGGTGCCACATGGAGCCATAGACGGAGTAAGACACCATCACTGTGCTGTTAGGATTAACGGAACGCATTTCTTCGTTGGAGGTGGAAGTGGCATCTACAGCAAGGTTGCCCAAATCTACCAATTTGGCGTTGCTGGCCCTAAGGCTACTGGTTGGTTGGCCCTGTCTGCAAGCTTCAGTTATCCAGTGTGTGGCTTGGTAACCTATCCAACTGGTAATATATTATTTAGTTCACCATCTTTTATTTTCAACCTTCATTTTTTCAGGAAAACAAGCCATTCTGATGGTTCAATATTACAAAACAATTGTGATTCACCTCGAAACCCAAACAATCTCACAGGGACCTAGCATACCTGGTTACTACATCTATGGCAGTTCTGTCCAACTTAAGGAGACGTTCTTAATCGTTGGTGGATACAAATCTTACAGCTACACCTACAACAAGAAGACTTACACCTACTACCACAAGCAAGAGATCTTCAGATACAACCCAGAGACTAACAAATGGGTTCAAAGGCCAGAGAAGCTCTCAAATGGAAGGTACTTCCTTGCCACAGTGCTGATTAAGGATAAGATGGCTTACTGCACCAAGACGACATAAAACAATAAATACCTTTGTTGTCTATCTTTGTGGTACCAAAGATAGCAAGTAATTAATTAAATATGTGCAATTCGAATAAATAAATTTGACCAGATTTATTAAGCCATAATTATGTGTTATACTACATTTCTTGAATATACGCGTAGTCGCTAAAATGATTGGATAGAGCATGTTTCTCTCAGAAGGATGGAAACTAATTGATAGACGCAAACAGCAACATCATTCCTCGATCCTGTTTTGCTAAGTTACATTGCCGTCGATGCGCATCATTAAGTGCAAGCATTGGAAAGAATTAAATGTGAAAAGTAATTCTTGAAATTTTCATGGAAAATGTAATTCTAGATGTAATTTAGGCGTAATTTTATGTTATTGTAATTCCTAGAATGACGTAATTCTGGACTTTTCCAAACAAATGTAATTGTGATTGTTGTGAAATAAATGTAATTTCCCAATGTTTGCCTTAGTGTCATCATAATAATGATCTCCAAAATAGTTTGGGATAATAAAAAAATATTTCAAACGTATGAAACGATTCTTCAGCTGGGCAAATTGAACACATTCTGTACACGGGTGACAGCAAGATGATGCCTAGTGATCCCACATTTACTTCAATGTATTTATTGATTTGTTGTGTCCTTCTGAGCCTTTAAGCCTTAATGAAGCAATAATAGGACAGTAAAGACACTAAGTCCTGTGAGTAACAACATTTCAAAAAGTTTATTTAAATTGAAAATTGTTACTAAATATGCCCCACTGATTTGTTTAGGATCCATCCTACTGATACAGTCATCATTCTGTCTGAGCACCTCAGATGGGAGCATCTTGATCGGACATTCATTTCAAATGGTTGTAGGTTTGAATAGGGAACGATGTAACGCATAAAATACATAATGTAAAAATACTTGAAGGCCCCAAAGCCTTGAAGAAAACATACTGCCACAATGGAAAGAAAAATTGCGCTTATTAGAGAATAATCAACAATGAGTTTCAGGCCTAGATGCCCTTCACATCACCCACAGCTGCTCCCCCCGTGTCAAAAAGTGCCCTACACATCTTCTTCTACCCACCTGATGCCATAGGCCATCCTGAAGTACAACGATTCCATCAAGGGCAGCGCCATAAGATGCATAGCCGGCGTCTGCCTTCAGCTAACATGACAGATATTTAAGCAAATAGCATGTAAAATATGATCATTATGCTGAGAATAAACCTACTATACTATACTATTGAAGCAAAGCTGCAGTTAGTTCAATTGATTCCGCTTACCGAGTAGGAGCAGAAGATACCTTAACATGAGACCCAATACGGTATGTCATATCTCTGTTTAACCACTTTGCCCGTTAGATGGTGCTAGTGGTCGAGATGGTCCTGGAACTGAGCCTGCAGCTAAGTAGTAGTAGCTGCTCAGCTGAGTGTTCCCCACAACTCAGAGTCAGACGAAAGAACAACAAGAATTGACTGAGTCATCTCCCTCTGCTCGGATTTCTGCTGAAATTCTGGATGTATGTGTCTGCTCAGTGGCCTATCTTGCTGGTGAGTGAGTGGATGAGACTCAGCCCTACAGTACAGGCCCAGACACATACGTTGCTTGCTTCAAAAATCCGCCGTGTGAGAGCGAGCGCCCGGTTTTTTCTTGTTGTTCTTTCGTCAGACTCAGACTCAGTTGGAGGATCTAGACTATCTCGACCACTAGCTCCATCTAATGGGCAGAGTGGCCAAAATAAAGATATCACATACCGTAATACTGACTTTGATAAAGAGTGAGCATAATAAAACATTGATCTACGATATTAAGCCAACCTCTGGTAATTTAATTACGTCGATCCGAGTCCTGGGCAAGTGCGGCTGTCCAAAGAATAAGGAGCATATTGTGTCATATTAGTTTGTTCAACTTGTATGAAGATCTTGAAATAAGCATTTAAAATATTTTTTAACCTCATATGCATGTTGATAGCATCAGTGCATATCATAAAACATATGTTAAAAGTCATCATTCAGACTCTTCAGTTACAATTCAGGTAGAGAACTCTTATCATTTGGACAGCCGAGGGGAACAAGACCTGGCTTAGCTGGGACTCCACAACAACCGAGATTCGTTTCTGTTACGTCGCATACCACTTTGAGATGAAATTTAACGACTTTAACTAAAGTGATTAGAGCAGTGTAAAAATTTCAATTCCCTATATAGCTATGGAATGAAGGTAATTAGGCTGCGTCTACACAAGCATAAATGCAAGGAAGATATTTGGAAGATATTCGGAAGATCTTCCGAATATATTCTGAATATATTCTTTTTTTCTTGCCTCCTCCCTTTGCCAGTGTGTAAAAATCATGTCACAGGGTGGGTTCAGACAGATTACTTTAGCAGTATAGTAAGTCTGTTGCCCCTCATCAGAACAAGTGTTGTTTCTTAAAATTAATCAGAGTATCATTCTTGGGAAGAGAATAAAATTCGAATTATTTTCCTTGAGGAGGAAGAAAACAAGAATATTTTCCGAATATTTTCTGAATATATTCTTTTTATTTCTGGTGGAGACGCACCCTTAGAGCTTTATATGTCATATATTAGAGGTTTTGCATTTAGGTGCCATAAAACCGCGACTGGTAAGCGACTGGTATGAGACGTTGACATCAGCGTCTATCTCAGAACGAATATCGGCGGGAACCGCCCCTACCAAAGGAAAATGTCGACGCAGTCGACATCGAAGCACCCCTGTAAAAAAATCGGCTGATTTAGGACTTAATATGAAGCAAAGGTTCAGCCAAAGTTATTAATAAGATTTGCTTAACTTTAACTTAATAAGTTCAAATTCAACCGATTTTTTTGACTGGGTTCATGTTCTGAACACAAGCTCTGAAACTTATGCGTGTCCGGCCAGGTTAGCTTCATGCAGCATGCTGAGGCGGGAATGACCCAGACCCTTATAACAGAACCGGACCCCGATCTGCCCAGCTTAAGGTGCAATTGATCAAGCTTGTCTCAAGTCTCTTGATTACAGCCACACCAATAAAAGAGAAGAAGTCAACAAATAAAAGATTTCTGGGGAATGTCCTTCAAAGTAAATTTCACTTTGGACCAAGCACTGTATGACTATCCAAGGGCCTCTATATTTAGAGGCCCTTGGACTATCTCATAAGAAGACTATTATGACAGATTCATCTAATAAAAATTCTATTATTTTATTCTATAAGGCACTATTCAATAATAACAATTGCTTAAGATATTCCATATGAAACGGTCACATATTAAAGGGTGTCTGGTTTCTTAGTGAAAAAACAGTTACTGTCGGGCAGGGATAGTCAAAATCCTCATGACCTGAGTGTCGATAAGGAACGTCCGCTCTCGAGAATTTCTCGAGAAAGATTGAGAAAAACTTACAACGTTTGCAATATATAAATTGACAAGTTATGTTTGACAAATTGCTCCAATTTATGATTAAGGAACTTTATTTTTTGTTGGTTAATATGTAATATTCTATAAGTAGATGCCATATATAAGGTTTTTTTACTTTAATGGCATATATACTTTCTGTTATATTTTCTTGGTCTAGGATTATAATATGTGACTTTACTTCATTTAAGTTTCAATCAATTTTAACACTAAATATGAATTAGTTAGTCTCTATGGTTATATATGCAATAATATATAACTTTATCATAATTAAATTGGTTTTTTTTATTTCGTTCTTTCATCAGGGTTATTCGAGTACACTCAACATTGGTATCACTCTCGCTCCTCCGCTGTCGGTCCCGAGACCCCTCCGAGTACTGCAGACACCAGGTCGCTCAAGAACGGTCCAGTCCAGGTGCCGACGGTCGCTGTCAGACCCCGTCGGCCTCCTCCCTCCTCCCGTACACCAACCCCCGCACGGTGGGTTCCCTGAGGAACTCAACCAACCGTGATATATCCCAGTCTTCGGACCTTTCGTGATACTTGTTTAGAATGAGTCTGCTAACGTTCAGGAGTGGGGCGCATGATTGCGAGAGATGAATTGCGTCTTCTACGCTGTCTCCACACATTCTGCAGCTCTTGGGAATAGTTGGGTTGATTTTGTGCATATGTCTTCCGAGTCGATTGAAGCCTGTAATGAACTGTGTTACTAGATTTAGGGTTTCTTTGTCTAGTTTCAGAATCTCGGAATGTAGCCGGGTGTTTATGTTGGGTATCCAGTGCTTTGTTTGTTCTCTGCCCGTCGTGTTGTTCCATCTTTCATTCCATATTGCATTTACTCGTGCGTGGACCCTGCTTTTTAGGTGTGCCAGTGGGATTTGTGTATCAGCTTCTTCCTCTACTCTGCCGGCTTTGGCCAGTGAGTCGGCAGCTTCATTACCCGCAATGCCTACATGTGCTTTAACCCATGTGAGGCTGACGTGGTTATCGGTTGCAAGTTGGTTAAGAAGCCGTCGTGCTTTTTTGACTAGTTTGGAGTTGATATTGTGTGAGAATATACTTTGTATTGCTGCTTGGCTATCCGAGTATATGTTGATTATTGATGTAGTGATCTTTTCGTTTATCAAGGTTAATGCTGCTGCAAGTAGCGCTTGGACCTCAGCCTGGAACACAGTGGCCTCCGGACGGAGGCTTCCGTTTATACTATTGGTGATGTCGCCGTACATTATGGCTCCGTAACCTACTTTATTATCCATCTTGGATCCATCAGTGTAAACTCTTATGTCCGGGTAGGGGAGCTCCCCATTTGTTAGCTTACAGTGGAATGACCTGTCATTCTCCCGATCTGTTTCGGTCAGGGAAATGCCGTATTTCCGTGCCAAGAGTTCCATTTCGTAGCGAAAGCCAGCTCGTTTGCATGTCCTCCCTGATATAATAACCGTGTTCCAGGAGGTTTTGAACTTACCTTGCGTGGTGAGGGCTTTGTTGATGGCTGCTACCTCTATTGAAAGATCTGCCGGCCTTATGCCTAGTATAACCTCTAGGCCGTCTGTAGGGGGTTCTCCAACAAATTGGGTAAGTAGTTTGCACGCTTGCCTATTTAGCTTGATTAATTTTTTACGGTGCGCCGCGGTGAGTTTGTGAGCCCAAACGTGGGCTGCGTATGTAAGTGTGGGTAAGGCAATAGATTTGTAAACGTACATTAGCCACTTTGGGCTAGGGCCTACTGCTTTATAGAGGCGTTGTTTTAGCATACAGAGTTTGGCTTTGGTAGCCTCGATTTTGTTGTTTATGTGTTCATTAAAGCTGAGTCTATTGTCAATTGTGAGTCCTAGATACGTTATGGATTTGACAATTTTTAGATCCTGACCGTACATTTGTATGGCTGGTATAGGGGGTACTTGTTGTTTGTTGGTGAATAACATCAAGTTAGTTTTTTTGAGACAGAAAGTTAGCCCGTATTTATTTGCCCAGGCAAGCATCTTGTCAACTGTAGTTTGCATTTGGTTGCTAATACGTGCCAGGTTTGTACCCTTATGTGAGACCCTAGCGTCGTCAGCGTATAACGACCCTGATGCTGGTCTGGTTGAGACTATAGTAACCAGGGGTTCTGCCCCCAAGTTGTAGAAGGTGGGCGAGAATATGTCGCCTTGAGGGCTGCCTTTTGATAATAATCTTTCCTGTGTTTCTCCATGAATGGTGGAGTTGATTGTTCGTTTTTCCAGGAACGATTGGTACCAACGTATTAGAGATTTAGGCATTAGTCGGCATTTCATGTTGATAAGGGTTTCCTGAATGTTAAGGTTGTCGAAGGCACCTTTTAGGTCGCAAAAGAGGGTGAGGTTGTATTGTCCGGAGTATATAGCTGCTTCCGCGTCATCAACTAGTTCTGCTATAGCAGAGTCCACAGATTTGCCTTGTCTAAACCCGTGTTGGTTTGCGTGCATCGGATTGGCTTTGAAATGTGATTGTTCTGCATTCCAAAGGAACATTTTTTCCATAAGTTTCGCAATAATGGGCATTAATGTTATTGGTCGATATGATCTAGAGTGGGTTTTATCACGTTTACCGGGTTTTGGTACAAATATTATATTACTGTTACTCCAGCACCGGGGAACGTACGCGAGTCCAATAGATATTGTGATGAGGGTGAGCAGTCTGTGCAAGAAAGTGTCAGGGAGGTGTCGGAGCATCTTTGCTGTGATCCCGTCTGGTCCTGGTGTCTTGTCCTCAAAGCTATTAATGGCTAGTTTCATCACCCTAAGATTCAGAAAGGATTCTTTCCTAACATTGTGGATCGTAATACGCTTGGAGTTGTCTGGTATGTATCTTTGGTCCGGTAAAATTGCTCTGCTCCCTGGACAGTGCTCATTTAAAAGATGGTCCAGGGTGTCTTGTGGTGGGATTATTTGGTTGTCATCCTTAAGGAGGCCTATAAGCCTTGGTGGGCGTTTGTTTTTACACAGCTTTGCTATCGATTTTGCATCATTTATGTTATTAATGTAGTCTAATCTTGCAAGGTTTTGCTTTTTACGTGCGAGCCTGCGGTGTGCAGCTCTTAATTGTTTGAGTTGGTCTCTTGGTCGGGTTGGGTCGGATTTGCATTTTTCTGCTTCTTTCCAGCAGCCGTCTTTGCTTACCGCTAGTTCCTTGCACCACCAGGTCAGTGTGTTGTGTCTGGCCTTCCTACGCCGGGAGTGTCTGTTTGTCGGGTCTAAGATGTCCTTGTTTAGGAGGTATGCCTCCGACTCAAGGTTGAGTTCAGAGTAGCGTTTACGATTGGACCATTGGGTTTTTTCGTAGTCTTTTACCACTGACGTCCAGTTTGTAGTTCTTGAGTCGACTGTGAGAGGCTGGTCTCCTTCGGGCAGAAGGGTTATTTGAATGAGTGCGTGGTCACTCGCAATGGTGAAGGCTGCACTCCAGCCGGTGATCAAGGCTGTGGCCTTATCATTGGCTAATGTAATGTCAGGGCATGTGAAGGCTTTCTTGTCTAGGTTACGCCAGGTAATGTCGCCATTGTTTTGTATGGATAGATCTTGTTGTATAATGTAGTCTAGCATTGCCATTCCTCTAGAGTTGTTGCGGGGGCTTCCCCATGCTTCGTGGTTACTGTTTGCGTCCGCATGTAAGATTAGGAACATATTGTGTTCATTTGCGAAATTTATAGCCTTTGTAGTAGTTAGTAGGGATTCTGACAAAGGAATGGTAATGTCCAGATATGTACTTATTAGTAGTATGCGGCCTCTACTGGAGCTGTATACGGCGACAGCCGTGTCTCTGTCGCTCAATGGAAGATTTGGGATTAAATTTATGGAAGATGCGGCGATGATGGAGGCCCTAGGAGCGGTGCCGGCCCAGATTGTGTTGGTTAACCCTAGCGAAATCGGTTCTTTGTTGGTGTTCAGAGGTGGTTCCTGCAGTAGGGCGATTTTATGTTTGTTTAAAGCTGCTGTTATTTCTATTAGCGGAGTTATGCTACGGTGTGTGTTGGCTGCTAATATAGAGTTAGACATAGTAAGGAGTGTTAAGAAAGAAGTGTGCTTTATTCATGTGCCTTTCCATATTAGGTGAGTTTGTATAATATTGTACATTTGTTATTGACACCATTGTGCTAATGTTCAATTTTTCCAGGTTATTACAAGTTTTCCTTGGCTTTCTTTGCTGCCTTGCCCTCGTTGATGAATTTGAGCGCACGGGTCGGGTTGTATCGACAGCCCATCTTCCCGACGGGTCCCTTGAAGACGAAAATGGATCGAGCTGTGTTGAATTCTGTCCCGCTGTTGCGGGACCGGAGCTTCTCGGTCCTCCAGCCGGCTGCTGCAATGGCGCCGATGCGCTCGAGGACAAAGGCGTCGACGTAGGCAGTGACCACCCGGATGGCCTGAAAGTATGCATTTTGAGTGTGTTGTAATACAATTTATGGGATAAAATTACCTTGAAAGTGCCATAGCTTACAGCCTTCTTTTCCGCTTCCGTGTCGCGTCCCCCAAGCGTTACCTTGCCAGCCTCTGCCAGCTTGTTCCTCTTCACGAAGGCCGCAAAGGTCTCATCGATTGACCACCGGTTCATGGTGTGTGGCACGATGATGCGCACGAGCGTCGTGTGGACGACCTCAAAGACTTTGCCCAGTGGTAGCTTCTGGTCATGCTCTTCCACCCTGGCAGTGATATCGCTCCCCTCTGATTGTGCGTGGCTGATGATCCACGTTTTGAGCTTGGAGGCTCTCTGCCTCGAGTTCATGAAGAAGCGTTTGACCCGGTTGGTGGCGCTAACCGCCTCAATGTCCCAGTCGTGCTCAGGGTCGTCCTGCACGTCCATGATTAAGGCTAGCAGCGCCTCCCAGGTTGTGGGATTGTCCCCTCCGTCTTGTTGCCACGCTGTGACGTCGCAGAGCTCGCCATCAGCGGTCAGGTTGTCGTGTTCGCCCAGCGTATCCGCCAGGTCCTCGTCCGAATCTGACGCATCCGTGTTCGTCTCCTTGGTGGGTTCACCCTTGGACGTCTTGGCGTCCGGGGTTACCCCAGTCGGGTCCGTGGCTTTCCTCTTCATGGAGTCACGTGCTGCTGCCCGATCGGCAGGAGAAAGCCTGGGGTAAACGTACCTTGGAAGCTTGCAGCCCAGGGTGATCTGGGAATGCGATATTTTGATTATGGTTACTTTTGATATGGGTTTATTAATGTTACGTACCTTTTTTAGGTCGTTCTCTACCGTCTCTTCCAGATCAGCCGGAAGCATGTTTGCTCGTTTGGTGATCATGACCTTGGATTTCCACACTAGGCGTTTCTGGAACCTCTCTGCTGCCTCGCCCAAGGCCTGGTCAAGGCTTTCGCCCATACTGAACTCATCGTCCACGTTGCCTTCTTCGTCGCGCTTGGCCCTCCTGGCCTTGCTTGATGCCTTCTTGTTTTTATTCGCCAGCTTGGCAAAGAAGGTTGCGCCTTCGGAGGCGTCCGTAGGGAGGTCCGTGGGTGACGTGGCTGACTTAGCCGCGGCGGCGGTCGACGTGAAGTACGCGGGGCGGGAGACTTTGTCGCCAGTGGGGGTCCTCGGGGTGGCCATCTGGAGAGAGATCGCACAGTGAAGTGTTGTGAATAAAGAATAGCTTAGTAATGTCTTACCCTTAGTGTTAAGAGAAGTACGGGTGTGTAGTGGCCTACGGGAGGGCGTCTTGGGGTCGGGTCTGGATGATAGAGAGAGGGCAATTAGGCTCTTGTGAGGGTCCGTTAGAGATAAACATGGTATACTTAGTCGGAAATGCAAGAGTTTTGGGAAAACAAGTTGATTCTTACTTTTGTGTCCTTTTGCAGCGAGGCCGGAAAGGAAAAGAAAGCCATCAGCTGGCGGAGAAGGGGGGAAGTAAAACGGGTGCGGAAAGCTTGGAAAAGGGCTTTTTGGGGGATTATAATTATCGGTGATGACGATAATTAGTAGAATAGCGATGACATAATGAGGGTAATTAGCGGCGCAGCAACATATGGGTTTATGCGCTGCAGTATTGTAATTAGGGGGGACAACGGTTTTCGTTTCGCCCCAGATTCGGAACATTTTTGTCGTATTCACGCAACCTTTTGGGAAAAAACGGTGAAGCCCCTGCCCTGGGGGGCGGGGGGATGAGTAGAATGTGTTAGGAGCCGCCTCTCTTACGAGGGCAAGGCAATGTTTAAAGGATCCCGAGAGTGGGACCCTTTTTAGGCGCTCTACAAGCTCCAAAACGAATTTTGGCCAAGAGAGCGCCTCGGGGTTGGACTTACCATCCCTGTTGCCGGTTGGGGGGGAACCCGGAGGAGATGGTGATGAGGGAGGGGTCAGTGGCGTTCAGGGGCCGGCCAGAGGCCAGCAGCCTTCAGCTATCCGCCTCGGTGGCCGACTTACACTTTTTACAGAGAAGAGCACGTCCGAAGCTGACGACAGCTGAAACTGAACTCAATTAAATTGGTATTAGACCTACTTTGGGATATATTCCTCTATGTTATAAAACAGCTGTAATCTTTCTCGAAATTTCTCGAGAATTTCTCGATCGTCCGTTTCTCGAAAATCCTCGATTCTCGTACTGAGAAATTTCTCGAGAGAACATCCCTGCTGTCGGGTGTCTCAGCTAAGACACAATAATTATATAATTCCATAAATGGTGCTAGTAATTATTACATAATCATTCGTTTTTGTGTTTGAATATATAGTTCTGGTTGTATTTATTTAGTAAATAGACTCCATATGCTTATGGTATAGCTTGTTTGATAAACGTCTTGTAACAATTTTGATTCCTTCATATTCTATTAAATATTAGATCCGGTCCTTTAGAATATCCCTATATTTGCGCCTCATATAAGCTGGCGTTGTTGTAGAGTCAAAATGCCACCATACACATCCATACGGTCTGCTGGGATGACCAGTATAGCAGTCTTCAAAATGGTAACCATGAAAACTAAAAGAGGATATAAATCGGCTGTCCAAATGATAAGAGACCAAGGGTGCCAAGTTAATTTGTTCTAATTCTATACAGAGCTTGAAATAAGCAAGAGTTTAAACCTCTTACACACCTTGCATAGTATCAGTACAGACAATAAAACATCTTTAAAAGTCTCTGTTGGATCTTCCAATGAGTTACATTTTTGGCTAGAGAGCTCTTATCATTTAGATAGTTGAATACTCAGATAAAGGGAAAATATAACTGCGAGTTAGGACGTTAAAACGGTCAAAGAGGGAATCAGACACTTTTAAGAGCTAACCGAACACTTAACCAAACTTTTAACCAAACATATTTTATACCAGTAGATGGCGCCCTATTACTGAGTCCGATTATTTAATAAAGGGCTAAGCAGTACCTAAGTAGTTACTTTACTAAGGAGTTGGATTAAAATTATGTGAGCTCCTTAGCAAGCAGTTTTTAAAAAATGTGAGTGTAAAACTTAGTAAAGGGGTTCCTCAAGGTTTGCCTGTCAGCTAGCTAGGCCACAGCTGAGTCCGATTATTAAAAAGCTTAAGCACTTCCTAAGGTGATCCTTAGTTCTAAGTATTTGGATTCAGCCCTTCTCATTGGCTGAAACCAAATACTTAGCGTTAAGGAACACCTTAGGAACTGCGTAAGCTTTTTAATAATTGGACTCTGCTGCTGTTTTGCTCAGTAAAACTTAAGAATACTTAAGGGTGAGTGAGTAGCCGCCAACTCAGCCTGCCTGGGTAGCTTGACTAAGGGTGAAGAGAGCTCCCTTGAAAAAAGGGAAGGGAACACACATAAAAATCAGTTTTAAAAACCCATTTGCTAAAGGAGTACCTAAGGTGCTCCTTTAGCTGAAATAATTTTAAATGAGTTCCTAAGGTGTTCCTTGAGCAAAAAAGACTTTTAAAAACTGGTTTTCATCTAAAGGAATTGCTTAGACAAAAGGAACACCTTAGGAACTGCTTTTAGCTTTTTAAAACCCGGACTCTGGTCTTTTTAACCAAACCTTTAACCGAACTTTTAACCGAACTTTTAACCAACCAACTTTACGTAAACTTAATAGGACTTAAGCAATATACGAGTACATGATAAAATGTTATTTCATTCTTAACCTTAAGACAACTAATCTTGTTAATAAACATCTTTAAAAGGTATATAAGGGAATGCGCAGAATGGTATGTATAAATGAAAAAAATGAATGGGGCTTGAACCTGCGGCATGCATCATACATCTGCTTGCAGTCGTGCACTTTACCATCTGAGCTACGCTGTACTAGTAGAGAAGTAAGGTTAAAACTGTTATTTATAGTCCTGAGGAAGAACTCCTCCCTGTGCCCCGCGCGCTGCACGCGGGGCACAGGGAGGAGTTTTAAGATTTTAAAATAGGAAGCTATTTGTACGTTTTGCTGTTAAATGTATAATACTCTCCAAAAAGGAGAACATGCATTTTGGAATCTAATAAACCAACTATTTCAAAGGAGAATAAGAGATGATGAAGGACCAAGGGAGCACCGGGATTTGAACCTACAACCTCAAGAGAACAAGACCAACACTATACACAAACGGCTAATGGACAACAGACAAGAAAAAGATAAAAGTTAGAGGGCTATCTATTAAATGTTCGGTTAACATGTTTGGTTAAAATGTTTGGTTAACATGTTTGGTTATAATGCATAATGTTCGGTTAAAATGTTTGGTTAAATGTTTGGTTAAAATGTTCGGTTAAAATGTTCGGTTAAAATGTTCGGTTAAAATGTTCGGTTAAATGTTCGGTTAAATGTTCGGGCAGCTCATTTAGGTGTACAATACTCATATATTAAAAGGACCCTTTACTTCATTGACTTTGACTTTGACATTTTTACGATTATTTACTAGAGCAGCTGCTGTGCGGATCCGGATCCACTCAGCCACTAAGGATCCATAGCTATGAATAAGTCAATGCTTCAATATTGTTAACATCAGAATGAAAGTTATTGTGTTAGAGGCTTAGTTTAAAAACAACAAGTATAGTTCATTAAACATTAAATAATATTTTACTTTTCCGTTTCCATTTGGCAAAATCAATGGCAGAGAATTACTGAGTAAAAATAGAGATCTGGATCCGCCACGGATGCTAAAATATCGGATCCGGATTTGGGATCCGGGTATTTACATAATACCAACTTTTTGTGACTCAATAAGCTAAAGAATTATCAATTAACTGGTTATGTTGACAAATCAAAAGGCATATTCTTATAAAAATGTATAAGCTAACCATGATTTTGCGTCATCCAATTCATACTGCTGCAAATGAAACGTGTTCCAGTATAAAAAGTCTTTAGGAAATGAACACAGTCTGGACTCCATCACCATGTACGTCAATATGAGCTGATCGGTCTCCCATGTAGTGGCATCTTTAAAGAATCAAGGATGCATATTAAAATATTTAATGTGCACTACTTTTTCATGTTCATTGCAATGGGCAACCGCAGACAACGGCTCAGATTAGTTAAATTAACCACCACTAGATGTCACCATGGCACCTTGGCACCTTGGCTAATAAGCACAAGAAATGCTCTTAATTTATGAGTCTGGTGAAAATGTTTTTTATACAGTGTTTCTGGCATATTTTGCATTTAATTGTGTAAGCACCTTTGAATATTCAACAAAAATGCCACAAATACTTCCTTGTACCTTGGCCAAGCTGTGCAGTGCCATCTACCGGATAAACTATATATGATAGGTACCCTTGTCTGCGGTTTCCCATTGCATGCCACAAGGACAAATACAAGAGGAGCTACTGCTGGAATGGCCATTAGATTCCAAATGTATGACTACAGTGCATGCAGCTGAAGTGTGGGTGTGGCAATTGAAAAATCCAGGCGTCAAGGCCGGGAATCAAATCCCGGCCCCCTTGCATGGAAGTCTTGTACCCTAATCATTCTGCTACGAGGTAGGTACTTATAAAGCTGGGCCCATTTCTTCCCGCACTCCAAAATTCAAAAGTGCAGAACATACTACCTGTTGCTGATTGGTCTACGGTTTATTATGATGTCCGGCCACGGTTCATTATACTTTTTTTTCAGCCAATCAGATGAGTTATTGCTGGCCTGGACACCATTCAAAATTCAAGCGCGGGAACAAATGGGTCCAACTCTATAATGTAATACGGTATGCAATATCCTGCATTGTTTGACCATTTTGTCTGTTAGATGGTGCTAGTGGTCGCAATTATAGTCCTGGAACTGAGTCTGCAGCTAAGTACGCGTAGGAGTAGCTCAGCTGAGTGTTCCTCATGGCTCAGTTAGGAGACTTGGCAGAAAACTCAGTTGGAAGACAACTATCTCGACCACATGACTAGCACCATCTACCAACTATAAGTTTACGTCATCGACCCCTGATCGAGCGAAATCGCTTGCCCGCGGGGCGACCGGCCTCTTGCGCGGCAGAAATGACCACAAGTCACACAGTTACGTTTTCCTTGTTCGACGGGAGGTAAGATTTACAATTAGCAGTTTTGAT
Organism: Tisbe holothuriae; assembly: GCA_900659605.1. Classification (NCBI taxonomy): domain Eukaryota; kingdom Metazoa; phylum Arthropoda; class Copepoda; order Harpacticoida; family Tisbidae; genus Tisbe; species Tisbe holothuriae. The sequence continues at coordinate 8,017 of LR138846.1, read as the reverse complement.
TGCGGGGATTCTCATCACAAGATTGTTTGGATTTCGCGGGCCGCCGCTGAGCGATCAAGTGGAGCTGAGCTGAGCAGAAGTGCTGAGAGTGAATGTTGTTCATTAAGTGAAAAGAGCAGTTGAATAAAAGAACTGAAGAAAGAAAGATCTAGGTTAGAGCTTTATTGGTAGTAAACCCTCATTAATTAAGTAATTAGGCTAGGCCTAAACTCAACAAGATTACTGCAATAAAAACGTCAGATAAAGTGATTGATACGAACTTTGGTTTATTACTCGTATGGACCGGAGGAGTTCCGGGAGCGGTTTTTAGGCGAGGGGCCTTTGTGTCCCAGTCCAGGGCACTTACAACCCCGGACAAACGTTCCAAACCGACTTAAGTGCCTAAAACAAAGATATCACATACTGTATATATTATTCAATAAACTTAAGTTTCTTCCATTAGGAGCCTCCCTGACAGGCATTTTCCCATTTTTGAGTTTCTGCCGTTTTTTTCCTGGGACTTAGAATATATTTTTTGCCTGGCTAGCTGGGGAGTGAGTGCAGAAAGTGAAATTATTCTAAGTCCCAAAAAATGTTTGGCAGAAATGAGAAAAAAGACGTCAGAAACAGCAAAAAAGATGGAAAAAATGCCTGTCTGGGAGGCTCCTTTACTTCCTGATAGAACAATCTGTTGATGAAACGCGGCAATAATCTCGGTCACTGTCTTTGAATTCCGTGTCAGGGTTGCCCAAAGTTGCACACTCATGGCCACAAATGTCATTTGTATTGTGCGATTGTGTCTCTCAGAGTGTTTGTATTGGTATAAGGAAATCTAACAGGGAAAAAGTGACAATGTTGATTCTGAGCGTGGAGTTTAAACACAAAGCTTTTCATATCGAATTTAGCTCTCTTAAGGTTAATATAAGAGACAAAAGGTTTGCTTGCTGACGGCTTCAGCAAGCGCTGCCTGAAAGCTGAGTCTGTAAGGCCTTATGAGACATTTTACTCTATGAAGTGAGCGCGGGGAAAAATAGAAAAAATCAAACGTTTTCCCTGCAGGCACCCCTTGGCTCTGCCTCAAAAAGGCCATTATTTTAGAATGATTGATATTGCTCCGTCTGTAATCCGTACTACATCTATTTTTTTTTACAAAATATTTTTCTAGTGATCCCTTATTGTATATTTTTAGGCACCACCTTTTGGTTCATTCACTAGAACGCCGTGGTCACAATTTTTCATCATCATGCAGCTGGGGGATTCGAACCTGCAACCTTCTGGGTCACAGGGTCCAAGCGACTTGCGACCACGCCTAATTTACCTTGTCGTAATCCGTTTCTAAATTTGAGAAAATATTTCTTTTCACAGGAAACGCATCAGCATCTGCCGTGATAAGGATATCGTTTTCCTCAACCATGGGTAAACTGTAAGATACAAGCCTAAAACGGAAATAATCAGATTCCGATTATTTAATAAAGTGCTAAGCAGTTCCTAAGTATTTTCTTTACTAAGGAGTTGGAATAAAATTATAATTAAAAAATATGGGAGTAAAACTTAGTAAAGGGGGTCCTTTATGTTTGCCTGCCAGAGTCCAATTTTTAACAGGCTTAAGTAGTTCCTAAGGTGTTCCTTAATGATAAGTATTTTGTTTTAGCCCTTTATAGAACGGTATCTTCAACACAATATAATGTGGACATTAACCATTAACCTTTTCAGGTGCAATGCAATAGCAGATCCCCTATGATCGCAATTTTTATCATCATGCCGCAAGGAGGATTCGAACCCAAGACCCTCTGGGATTACGGCTACCACGCCCCCTTAAATGTTATATGTAGCTTTCTTGACCATGTTACCTCTGAACTTGTGCATGCAAAACGCAGCTTTCCTCTCTTGATACGGGGATAACCACTGGGTATGCTCTGCTGGACTTTACTGATGCGATATATTGCTCCAATTCCTTGCTATTTAAGTCCTCAGGATAGGACATGATTTGAATTATGACCTAGTTAGAACTACAAGTTACATGTTTTTATTATTAGAAGTTGTATCAAAGTAGGTTTAATGTAAAGTAATTTTTATAACAGCTATCAGTAAGCAACGGTAGGCATTACAGAACTGAGCCTGATTATTAAAAAGCCCAAAGCAACCTAAGGAGTTGAAGGAAATATTCCAAACTGACTTCCTGAGAGCTAACCTGATATAAAAAGAACCTTGAATTTACCCCAATATACAAAATGTATAATCGAGGGAACCCTTACACACTGTTTTTTTAATATTAGCTATGCATCCCTCTTTATGTATTTTAGGCTACTGCCTTTTCAGGTTCATTGCAATAGCACGCTGTAATTGCAATTTGTGTGGCCGGCATGTGGCAGCTTTTTGGAGTGCAATTGGAAACCCCCACACGCCGGTGCCGGGATTGAAACCCCGGCCCCCTTGCAAGGGAGTCTTGCACGATAACCATTCCGCCACAAGCTTTTGCTCCTTACCCACCTTATAACTTGTTTTCCTCTGCCATAGTTTAGAACTGAGTTGAAGGGCCATCTTATAAGGATAGTTGAATTTATTCTTGTGTTGTGTTGTTTCAGACCAGCATAGGGCCAGGGAGATCCAGACGGCCCCTGAGGTTGTCCTATATTAGAAACTAATAACTCGACTGGCAACAGATAACAGCAAATTTTACTTTTTTAACCAACTGTAGATGGCACTGCAAGCACATTGGTCATCCAGGATCTTTAAAAGCCTTTCATGTATTCAAAGGAGTCTAGTAAACATGCTATTGTAAAGCCTTTCCTTCCGTTTTTGTATTAAGTTAGGCAAGCAAATTTGAATATTGTAAGCAATGAAATTAATCAAGGTGTTGGAATCATTTGGTCATTGACAAAGGTGCTTGCAGTGACATCTACTGGATGGAAAGTGCCCTACAGGGTTGCCATATTCGGGCCAAAAGGGGCCAAAAGAACCAAAACTGGGACCATTTTGACCTCTTTGGGGCCCCCAAAAATATTCTGGGGTCAAAATCAATGTAGTAAACAAAATTTGACATTTTAAGTAATTGGGGCCAAATCCAAATTCCTTTAGTACTGTCTGGGGCATTTTTGAAAAAAATGGCCCTTTTTCACAAAAATCATCTGGCAACCCTGGATTATATTGCTTTTGTGTTCACCTATTCCGAACAAATGAGCTGTCTCTGAACAGTGAATGGCCTTCCTGCACTATAAATGACAATAAAATAGAGCCCTAATAAGTATCCTGGGACATTTTGGTAATTTACCTGAACAAAGCTTCTTTTGGACTATACTATTTTTAAAGCTATAAATGATAACTAAAGAAAAAATGAACATCCAAATATTTAATAATGTTATAGGCATGCTTGTTATTTTTTATGCTTTGTATATATTATCATGAAACAAGTGCCAATAAAGAAATTACATTTACATTTTGGCAAGTACACCTTTGCATGCATATTCTGAACGTTACTTAATTGGAGATGAAACATATTTTGCATATGCGGCGTTCATAATTATCGTAACACCTTTAGTCTAACACACAAATTACTGCTTTAAAAGTGGCACATATCGCATGGCAATTTTAAAATGTAACACTAATTCAAAGCATTTTAAAAACGACATGATATATCTTTGCAAATTGAAATTATTGTATATAGCTAAAATGTACTTGAAGGCAGCTGCTATTGACCAGTTTGATCTATGGAGGAAAAAAATATTCACCACAATATTCCCCCTTATTTAAAACAAAACTGGCGTCCATTCTTATACCTTTCGGTTCATTTATCAGTACAATCAAATTCACAACTTTTCATCATGCCACTGGGGGATTCGAACCCACGCCTGGGTCGGAACCAAGAAAAGAAATAATATATCTCAGTGGAGCCACCAGTCCTCGTCTTTCTAACTCTCCCCTGGCCTTGTATGTTGTAAATACTCTGTCTACGGCTTTGGTAAACACTAAAGTACTTGGGGGAAAGCAGGGAAAGGGCACTTGCCAGGCGGACAACAGCAGACTTGGCAAGCTCTGCTTTATGGCCCAGCCAGACAACATAGATTTGACCGCTTTACAGCGGCAATCAATTGGTTCCTCAGCTCTGAGTTCCCAGCATTTACATGAGGTTCAGTGCTGAGAAATCAATAGATTGCCAATAAATTGCCAATGTAAAGCGGTCCAATCTATGTCGTCTGTTTGGGCCAATAAAGTAACTTCTTCTCTATGCCCGCAATTCTACATTAGAAGTAGTGATTATTTACTTCTTCCAAATTCCCTGATGCAATGACTCAAAAACTCAACTTTCCCTTCCAGCTCCCATTGCCGGCCTCCTCTCCCTGTACGGCGCGGCTGCCATCAACTCCAACTCGGCGCTCATCACCCTCGCCGTGCTCAACACTGGAAGGAAGAAGCGCAGCGCGACTGAGCGGGAGGCCCAGGCCGAGCAGGAAGTCGATGTCCTAGCAAACTTTTTGTTCAATGGACACCATCAGAATATGACCAGGTATGAAGTAATTTTTTAAAGCCATTAAATTTGGCCGTCCATGAAAAGTGATACCTTAGGAATTGGGTCCATGTTACGTGTAAGCTATACCACCTAGTTCTGCTGGACACTATGAGTGGGAATGCTTTTTTTCTATTACTACATACCTAGTAATAGAAAAAAGCATTCCCACTCATAGGCTGAGCATTATGGATAATGATATAAGACAATGGTATAAGCTTGACATTTTTGCTCTAACTTAGACTTTTTGTTTGTGTTGTCTCCCATAAAACAAAACCTTCTCTCCATAGAACCTAAATTAACCCAACAATATATGATTGAACCCTCGTGTCTCACCCTACCGAGTCGCCTGATGGAAGTACCAATCGTTAGATTCTGATCGCTCCCGCACGAATTGTTTAGGATGATGTTTTCTTTCCCTCTTCTTCTTCTTCTTCTTCTTCTTCTTCTTTTGTGATTTGTCATTGTGCGTGCAGGGCCGATTGATTGCATTGTCTGCTACCGAGAGAGAGAGAGGTTTTCTTTTTAAACAGTGAAAGTTCACTGCAGGGCTCCTTTATATGGGACATGTGGTATGTGGAAAATGCTCTTTATATTAAGGAGACGCGAAACCTGTAACCACTTTCAAAAGACAATATCTGTTCTGAGAGCTTCTATGCAGTAAATACGGCAATAAAGTTAAATTTGTCTATGCATTTTGTGTCCTCCTTACTGGCTGCAGAAGATAAGAATAAGAGCACACTTATAGATGGGGATCTTATGATTAGGACGTTACAGAATGCAGTGCTTATATGTACGTAGTACGTACTATGTACAGGGATAGGGTCAGTTCACCTTTTATACATTAGTGAACTGTAAACAAGTTTTAATTTTCCTTAATTTGCTAATACAGGGTGATCCGAGAAAATGTATAAAGTAATTGCCATGTTAACTCAATAATTATACATCTTAGAAAGACCTTCTATACACCAAAATATAGAGAATAGTGGGAAATTTATGTTATTAACGTTCATTAAGTACAATGAGTTCCAAAAATGGGGTATTTTGCAATGTAAAGATGATGCTTGATTTTTGAGGTTTTGCGGTTTCGCGGTTTCCAAGGTTGAGAGGTTGCGCCGCGCTGAGCTGCGTCTGTCCATCGTCTATCTGATAACTCAACCGACGACTCAACCCAACTCAAAATAATAATAACAATAGTACAAAGGCCTAATGCAGAATTATTAGAGTGTGTTAGAGAGAGAATACAACACCAATAAAAGTGATCCCAGGGGAAGCAATATGCCTCGCAAAAACACTCCTTTCTCACCCACCAAGAAGGTGTTCATCATCCAACAGTTCGTCCGGACCCCTGCCCCTTCCGCCGTCATGAGAGCATTCAATAAGAAGTATGGCCTGGTTGGAAGGAGTGCCAAGAAGTTCTCCACCACCCAGTTTCAGAGAGTTCAAGAGGAGTTCGTGGCCACTGGCAACACCCAGAACCCCAGGCATACCAAGCTGAACGACCACAGACCCAACGTGGACCAGATCCGCGAGTACTTTGAAACTAGCCCCACTGCTTCAATCCGTGCGTGCTCCAGGGACCTCGAACTCAGCTACAGGGCTGTCTGGAACATCCTCCAGAAGACCCTGCAGATGAAGCCGTACAAGTTCCAGTGCGTGCAGGCACTCTCCCCGGTGCACAAGAACGACAGACTGCAGTTCTGCCAGTGGCGGCTGAGTCAAGAGGAGGGATTTGAGCAGAGAGTGTGCTGGTCGGAGGAAAAGTGGTTCACACTCCACCCCCACCCAAACAAGCAGAACCACAGGATGTGGGCCATGGAGAACCCACATGCCCTTTCCGAGTCAAACCGACAGGCAGATATTAAGATCATGTCGTTTGTGGCTATTGTGGACGGGAGGGTGTTGCCTGTGGTCTGGTTTGTGGATGAGTTCAACAAGTCCGTGTCCGTGATC
>LR138844.1:18441-35957 GCA_900659605.1 Tisbe holothuriae | reverse complement strand
CAGCCTGTATATAAATGTCTACGATGACATATTGTGGTGTAACCCAAAGGCTAATAAAGAAAGAAAGAAAGAAAGATGTTTATTTTTTTCTTTTACACATGTGCCGGTGGGCATATTTAGAATATTTAGGCATAATTTAGCACTTCTACTCATGTCTTTTTAATGCGACCTCACTTGTCTTGATGCTTTTTGATAATTTAAATATCTTGTATCCTGTTCCAACTGTAGCGTTGTAATTTAGTCGTGATTTTTGGTCATATTTAGATGTAATTATGTTGTTCAAAATAATGTTTCCTAACAAATTGCTGCCGATATTTTCCCCGTTTCAGATCTGCTTCATCTCGTTTTGGACATCTCCTTCCTCAGCTTGGACCTCCCCATCACAGCATCAATGCCTCCCACCGACGTTGAACGAAAAACCTACTCTACATGTAAGTGTTATTACCTTATTTTATAATACATACTTACATGTAATGTTTTGTAAAATTATGATAATATTTGCTTCAAAGATAAATGATTTTAACGAAACTAATGCTCTGTCAATCCTGTCTATTGTTTCCAGGGGGGTTAAATCCCAAGGCCCATCTGTTCAAACCACCCAGGGGAGAAGTCCGAAAAATCTACACTTAATTAAGGTCAGTTAAGACCAATTTAATTTGCCTTAACATTTTGGCTTGCAATATAAAACATTGCAAAGTACAGGGTGCTGTCCTATTGTAGCGGCGCAAAACTGGCCTTAACGTGTCTTTTCGGAAATGTTTTTCCTTTCAAGGAAGGTGTTCTGTGTTCATGGAACTTTACTTAGCATCTAAAACCACCAGTTCGTGGTCCATAATGCATATTGTAAAACTAGACTTTCTTGGCCGAAAGTTTTAAGCAAGTTTTATATTGTTCAATAATCAATTACCGTGATTTACTATCCTTTTGCTGTGCCAAATTTGTGCAATATGCATTTAAGGAGTCTCTTTTTTAAGCCAGGAGTAACTAGCAAGATGATTACACTTGATATATCTTAATGATCAGCCGTTTGTGTTAGTGACCTACTTGGATGGGATTGTAATGATTTCTTTATTTCAGGTCTTCGTGCTGTCCACCCCCAGAGGTCGCTGTGGATGCCTTTGTGAAGAAGAAGGTAGCTCCCATAAATGAAACCAATAGTATTATTTAAGAATTAAACTGAAACTGAAAGAACGTTCGATTGAAATCGTACAAATGTATTATACTCTGTATTTTATCAAGAACTATATTGCTACTGGCTTACTTGCATACTTTAAAGCTTGCTGGCACAGTATAATATGCAATAATTATAACTTGGGCACTCTTTATTCCTACTTAAGCGTGGTATTTGTTCGATCTTCAGCTCCTTTTCCTTGTAACCACATCTTGTGATATAATAATCTGTCCTATTCATAACCATAATTTCCAAGTCGGACAAATTCCATTCTTAAAAAACGGGAATATTTAATACCGGGGTCAATGAGATGGACACTATTACTTAGTAATGGTGTCCATCTCATTGTCCGGGGTTAAATAAAAAACGCTTACAATATATTTAATCAATGTTGTTGGGATATAACTTTTATTTCAATTAGTCCCATAATAAAAGTTTTCTGTGATCAAAATGCTGAAAGAATATGCGTGAAATTTGTTCGACAACTATTTGCAGCTAGATAGATTCCTACATACCATATGCAATTGTATTTGTAACGGCGACTTGGCGATTACCCCTGCTTTAGAAACCGTTTTGCTACTTAACTTTCCCCCTGCTCTCTCTCTGCCCTTCCGGTAACCGAGTGTTCATTTACGATTTTCTGAGTTGCTCACTCTTTTTGGAGTTAAAACCGCAAATAATCCATTAGTCTATACCTATGAGTGGACTCCTTATTGGTGTAGTATTGTACAAAAAATATTCCCACTTACCCTTGTGTTTAGTCGGTCTGCATGGTCTCCCTACAGGGATGAACCAAATAAAACGAACCAGTGCAGTGTTCATTAGAATTCAGTTATAAAAAAATTAAGGACGTGCGAAAACCGAAAACCGACTTTCGGTTTATTTAAAAACCGAAACCGACGTCGGTTTGCAAAAAGTCGGTTTTTGATGTATTGTCGGTTTTCTGAAAAGTAGAGTTTTCGAAAAAAAATGGGAATTTTTAAGCAAAAAATACACCTTTAGGCCTGTAAATTTTGTAAAAAAAACCCTAAATTATACCTTATGTATATATGTATGTAAAGTTTAATAGTGCACATGCACACTATTGTAAATTACTTTGTACTTTTAAAATGGTACTGCCAATGAGTTATACTTCTATACTTACTCTAGATTAAGTGGTACTAAAACTCTTTTTGGGTACTGTATTAGGTAAATTTTGGAAAAACCGGAAACCGAAACCGACTTTTTTACAAACCGAAAACCGAAACCGACCTCGGTTTGCATTTTAAAAACCGCACATGCTTAAAAAAAATAATCACTGACGATAGCCGCATACATAGAGATGGAACATGCATCTACATCCCCTGTTTTCTGTGGTCGCAACTCATTAAACCATTTCCAAAATGTTTCCACCTCCTCATAGTTGCAAAGATTGATGAAAGAGCAGAGGAATGACATGATTTAATGGAAGCCACCAGCTGGGCAGTGCATGAGGTTGATGTTCTTGTTGCCGACATGGATTGACTCGCATAAATTGGGAAAACTGATATTGAGGAGGAACACACATGCGAAAAGTTAACATACTTTGTGAAATAATTTTGTCGGGCTTGCCGTATTAGCATATGCCAAATACTTCCATTCCAACGAAAATCCATAACATCAATTATGTTAAATCTTGTTTATTAATATTCAGCATGGAGTGGTTTCCTTCATCGCATGCACACTCCATATTTGAACAAGTTTGTGAAAATATTGTTTACTCTGCTCAAACTTGCTGGAACAGGATTTACGGCATTTGGAATATGTATTGTGACCTGCAATCGCTTCATGTGCAATATCCCATATTTCATCCTCTGCCGACAAACGCACATTACCCGTCCCGAAATAACCCTTTTTACCCGGGCGAGAGGGGAAAATTGCGGGAAAGGTATTTACGGTCGAGATAAGCTAATGAGACCCTTCTTTTTTAAGAGATCTTGAAAGGTATGTGATCCCCAGGTTGACCTCTTGATTACGGCATCGCAGCCAAACATATGTACAAAGTTTAAAATGAGTTAGAATGAGTTTATTCTAAGATGATGAAAACGCCAAATTGCAAGTTTTAAATTTCTTATTTATTTTGTTTCTTCTTATCTTTTGGACCCACCAATCTTTTTATTTCCCCGAGGGAAATAAAATGCATTTTTCCCTTTCATCCGATTTTTCATTCCAGCTTCTCTCTCTCTCGCCCATCCAATTAACTTTTTCTCCTACTTTTTCTGCTGGATTTTTTTTTCATTATCTTTTGGGCTCCATTTCTAACACCCAGTGAAGCAGCACAGAGAGGACTAAATGTTTGAGCTATAAAGATTTTTCAATGCCAATGCATTTATGTGCTTAAAACGCCATTGAATGAAGTATCAAGTTTAAACCCAACAAGAAAAAGTATATGGCACTATATCCGTTCAAAAATCTTCGTACTCGTCGAATACTCGCATTTTATCCACGACCATTCACATAGGTTTAAGACACGACAACTACCGCAAGAAGTAGCAAATTTTAGTTATGTGCTTTAAAGTAAATGCTTTAGAACTCCCTTTTTACGTATTTATTTAGAATGTTAAGCCCCAGTTTGACCTCATATTTTGGCTTTTGTTGGTGGATTCCCCATCATCACGATTGACCCAAATTTCATCGCTCAGCAACTCCTTTTATTAAGTCTCATTTCCGGGTGACGTCTTGCCGTTCAGAGTGGAGCAGTTTTGAATCCAGATAATAGTGAATGAAAGAAGACATAAATAAGCGAAGTATTGTTTTTTTTTCAGTAGTAAAACGTTCATTAAAATACATGCCTTAATAATAATACCTATAGCTATCATTATACACAGTAATGATATTTTCATTTCTTGTTTTAACTGATGTTATTTGACATTGAATTTCCGTTATTAATTTTTTCCCACCAACGTTCTTCTTCTTTTTCGTCCGCTTACAAGTCTGGAAAAGTCATCACAGATTTTGGAAACAAAATAAAACAACAAAAATGTGTGTGTGACAAAATTGGAACAGGGACGGGCGAGGCAATGAAATGACAACATTGGATGGCTAGATTAACAGTAAGATTACTTTCCTTAAATGAAACTGCTAATCATAGTATTAAAGTTATCCGTTTGAATTCTTTTTAATGTAGCATTCACTTCTTAATTTTGACTTCATTGGTCCTCTCCAAATCCTGCTCTCTGGAGGAAATGAGCCAACAACATTTGTTTTCAAGTTCAAACAGAATGATTGACAAAACGAACTTTTTCCAGCTTGAAAATAATTAGTCAACGCATTGTATATAATATCAGTGTATCGTTGTGCTTCATTGGTCTCAAAACTCTTCTTTTTATTGCGTGAGGTTGAATAATCATTTTACATCGAGTCGCATTACGGGAAAATTAAATCTTCGTGTGAGAGTTCTGGAAACCAAATACGAGATATGATGATTATGGTGGATCTTTGGACGCGGTTATTAGAAGAGATGATACGATAATATATTTTATAGAATTATAATCAATATCTCTTAATATACACCATGTACCAGTTAACAACAAAATGTCTAAACATGTGTTTTCATGTTTGTATGTCAGTTCAGGGAGTGGCACTGATAATCTTTGTTAATATGATTGCTTACTTTTCTTTCGAAATAAACAATACAATGACAGATCTACGTCAGCTGTGTTAGAAATTCATTGGACGGTAGGCTTGAAAAACGAGCTCACGTCAATTTATCATCTTTGATTTAGGCAAGAAATTAACATTATTTTACCAAGCCCACCTTATAAATATTTGAGGCAATTATCTCTCGTATAACAACTTTCTAATGATCAATAAAGTCATTAACTTCTTTCATTAGAATCAATTACCCAATTTTGAAAAGTTGCGACATCCTTTCTCGTCTTTCACATTCTAATACGTACGTGAGTAACCGCGAAAACCAACAAGCAATAAAAGGCAGCCTACAGCATTTTTCTTTCGTCTTTAGCCGGTAGGAGAACCAAAAGAAGACCCATAATCAATTGGGCCAAGGTATATAATCTGGGGGTTCAATGTCTTTCGAAACTGAGTTTAACTTTATGATATATTATAACCAAGAAGTACGTTGTGTATGAATACCAAAAGTCTGAACTGATGTATTTTTGAAAATATTTATGATTTACATTATATAATATATTGTTTGGTTAATGGAATTTAAACCTGCCTCAGATTTCGAGTCTAAACTAGCATTGCAGCAAATAATACTTCTCTCTGGTTTTCCTGCTCTGGTTAGCCCAAGACAATTTGAACTGAAGACGAAGAGGGAGAAAAAGTTATATTTACTATCCTTAATCAGAGGTCTGAGAGAGAGAGAAATGATAGCATGTAATTTGTTAAACCTTGTTGAGCAGAAAGAAGAAGAAACGGTAATAAATTCTATCTGGAGGGTAATCAGGGATGACGGTTGGATTGATTCATGAAACAAAATGCCCAAAAGTAGGCTTAAAAGAAATTGGTTAAAAGAAATTATATTCTTTGAATTTATATAAATTCATATAATTGATGTCATCTTGGAATGAAATTTGTAAATGCATAATTATCAAAATTAGAAATTAATTATATTTGCTTATTACTATTCACATCGCATTTAAGTTATTGACAGGTCCTACAAATTGGGAGTTGACAAGGAAAGATTTTTCTGAACAAGTCTCGGTCTAAAAAAAGTGACACCCAGTGATCTTAAGATGTTGTTAGAAAAAAGTGTGGATAGCTCGTTAATTTCTTAGTAGGTGGTGATATTATCATACTAAAGCCAATTCATGCACGAGACTGGTTAAACGAAGTAATTCGAAAAATACATTATAACATATAATTAACTTGTAATAATAGTAATAAATTATAAAACATACTCGGAATCTTTTTATTATACGTACATTCGTACTACCTTCAGCATATCTTATTACAACATATCCCCTGATGGACCCAGTGCAGTGTTGCAATGATAATTAAGACCGTTATTTGCTTACTCATCGCCGCAAATTGACGTGGAAAAAGGTGTGAACTATTTCCTCCACTCCAATTCTTTGGGGGACCAATTGTAACGCTAACGAGGATCATTATAATTGAATACGGTGAGCTTAATTTTGTTATTACAACATTTATTTCATTGGAAATAATAATTCATATTTTATAACAATGTTTAAAAGTTTCTCCATGAATAAATTTCATACTTTTAGCATCTTTCTGTGAAATCTTTGCAAATAATGAGATTTGTGTTGAATATTTGTTGCATTTTTTGATCTTGTATTGGAAATTATGAATACATTGAAAACTATTTTATTGGCTATAATTATTGGGTTGAATTTTCAGTCTGTAATAATTGGGACATTAAGGAAGTTTTAAAGTACCTGGAGCAAATAATTTCTCAGTATGAATTAAAATGAAACCATTGTGTTAATAGGTTTATCACAGTCGAATTAATGACAGAAACATAAGAGTTAATATAATTGTAACAATGTGTTAAAGTTGACTAAATTGCTCTTCTTCTCGAGGCAATATTTTATACTCTTCTCTATCTTCCATTTCTCGTTTTTCTTTCCTTTATGACTTTGAATTCCCGGCATAAAACTTTTGACTATGTGAGCGAAACTACGTTGTCTGCGAGTGAGACCCATTATTCGCACATTTTACGTATTTACGGACCCCGACTGAGAAGACTGCTTAAAAATGATTCACTGACCAGCCCATTATTTATCTTTTTCCCCCATCGTTCTTTATAAGGTCACATTTGCAGCCTTATAATAAAACAATCAACACTGAAAAGAAGCCTTTTCCTTCTTCATAATGCTCGGTCAGAATTATAAAAAGTGGGTCCTTAAGCCTCCAGAATACAACGCTCTTCCTTCTTTTGAAGTCCTATATGAACGCTTCTTTCTTCCGCATTTTGAGATCATTGTTGGCTACTATCGTATGTGCGTTGCATTCAGATGTGTATGGTCATGGTCCGAGTGGACTCCTGCTCCTCGGGGCCGCCAATGCTCTGGTAGACGCTCGAGTCGCCGCCGACGCTGTGAGCCATCGTGCCGGACGACACGTTGTGCATCATCATGGTGCCGCCGGCGGGCCGAGGAGGGTACGCCTCGTAGCGGAAGCTGTTGGTATCAGGGCTGAATCCCGACCGCTGCTGACCACGCTTTTTCACTGACAGCGTAGCTGGCCGTGGGATCACGTCGGGCAGCGCGTATCGCAGCTTGTCCCAGAATAGCTTATCGCCCCATTGCAACACGGTGCCGGCCGTTTTGAGGTACAGCCTCAGGTCTGGATCGAGGAGATCCTTTCGCTGAGCAACATCACCCAACAGGATCACGATGAGACGCTTGCTCTTGCTATTGCGGAGCGCCTGGTGCAGCCCTGATTTGTAATCGTAGCGGGCCCACTCCTGGGTGACAAAGTGCTCTGACAGCACCAGCACTGACCGGCGCGACGCCTCTGCCGCTTGGACAATCGTGTCCGACACCAGACCATACGGGTTGGCCTGAATATGATGCGAGAGGTCTCTGTAGAATAAGCACAGCTTGTAGAGCGCATGCGTCGACTGCTGGGATGAGTTTGAGCTGGACGTGGACCCGCCGTACTGGTGGTGCATGAGGGTGGCGGATGACGCAGGGGGCAGCTCCAGTTCTGCAGCGAGCATCTGACGCACGAATGCGTCATCCTTGGCACTGTACGCGACAAATGCGTCAAAGACCTTGTCGGCGTCAGAGACCAGACCGAGGTCGTGGGCATTGCCGCCGTCGATGCGGTGGAAGAAGCGCACTCCGTATTTTGTGTACAGCCAGATGCGCATCTCGTCCCTGTAGACAAAGAAAACGAGAACCACTGCGAGGATGACGATGATGAGGACGGACACGGACGCGATGATGGCGGGGAGGAAGCTGTGCAACAGCTGCTGCCCGCTCGTCACGGTGACCCCGTCCTCGTCTTCCTTCGCCTGGAGGTGTGTAGAGATGGTCACACCCTGGTCACCCACGAGCACACTCTCATCGTTGTCATGACAGTCTTCTGACAGCTCGATCATGTTGTACTTGCTCTCGCCCTCGGTGCACATGATGGATTCGAGGTCAAACACCTGGCTTTCGCTGGACTGCAGCCACCGGCGGAAGCGATACCGGAAGTGGCAGTCGCAGGACCAGGTGTTGTCAGACAGGTGGATCTGGTTCAGAACTGGGTTCAAAACAAGATTCCACGGAGCAAAGTCGACCAAACGGTTGCCTTGAATTTGCAGCAGTTGGAGGCTGCCTAGGTTCCTGAACGTTGCGTTGTTGACCAGCCTGATCTGGTTGTTCTGAAGGTAGAGTTCGCGGAGAGCGCTCAGTCCATGGAACTCATCTCCTTGCAGCTCCATGATGGCGTTGCCCTCCAGATGAAGCTCCTCGAGCGCGCTCAGCCCATTGAACGTGTGGTTCTCCACAGAAGTGATGAGGCTGTTGTTGAGGAAGAGAACGCGGAGGTTCTTCCTCCCGATGAAGGTGTGCGAGTGGAGGTCGCCGACATTGTTGCCGTCAAGGAAGATCTCCGTGGCGTCCATGGGCAGCTGCTCAGGCAAGTCCTTGAACTCAGCGCTGGAGCACTCGGCAATGTTCTTGTTCCACGTGGTGTCATGGTAGCAAGTGCAGTTGTCTGGACAGGTCATCTCACAGTCACAAGCGTCATAGTCACAGCAGTGGCAGAGCGCAAAGCAGTGCGTCTTGTACGTGCATAGGAACTGGTCCGTGTCCGCATCCACAAGTGGGACGACACTCCGCTCCCGAGAGTAGAGCAGTGAGCAGTAAATCGACTCGAGATCTGTGACGAGCGGGAACGACATGAGGTTGGCGGCGTCCCTGTCATTGATGGACTTGAACCAGGCCATGTGACAGTCGCAGTTGATGGGGTTGCCGCCGAGGAGGAATCGTGGGCGGAGATCTGGCCGGCCAAAGACTGAGCCGTCGTGATCACCGTCGTCTTCGTCCTTGGCAGCGAGACGGAGCGCGTTCCTGTCGATGCTCTCCAGTCGGTTTACGCTCAGGTCGACCTTACGGAGGGCGTGCTTCTTGAAGAATGTGTACGGGACCAGGGATGAGATGTGGTTATCGTTGAGCAGTAACGTTTCAACGTGGTCAGGAAATGCCTGGAATGAAATGTAATTAGTAACAAGATCAGTTAAGACAGTTAAAAAGTTATCATACCTGAGGTCCCAGTTCAACGATTTGATTGAAGCTTGCGTCAATGTGAATGAGTTTGGTCATCTTTCCCTCGATGGAGAAGAAGTTCTCGAGCGCCCCAATCTTGTTCTGGTGGAGGTCGAGCCATTGAAGTGTCCTGGGCAGCATGGCGTAGTCGAATACGGTGATCTCATTGGCTGAGATGTTGAGGTAGGAGAGGTTCGGGAGGGTCAGGAAGAGGCTGTCGATGCGGGACAGGGAGTTGGAGTCGAGGCGAATGGCCTGAAAAAGATAATTAGGGTTGAGATAAAAAGAGTTTGAGGTTTCATTCTTAATTTAAATGAACTTTAAAGAAAGAAATTGTGCAACAAAATGCATCCTTGACACAAAAATAACTTTTTTTCGAAGATTATTTCGGCAGATAATTGTCGTCATCGCTTCCGTTAGAAAAAAAAGTAAATATGTAAAAATAGCAAAAGGTTAATTGGAAACTGAATTTTTCAAATAAGAAAAAAATGATTCCAATATTCAATTACGAATGGATTTGATGCAACCTTTATTGGCAACCATAAGTTTAGCCCTTTGCAAACATTCTGCAGAAAAATCACATATAGTATGCAAGTTATGCAAAAAATTGAGTTTAATAGACTATTCTTTAATCTTACCTGCAACGGTTTATTCTGACTAAAAGCATTCTTCTCGATCTTCTCGATTCTGTTCCTGGACAGATCCAGCACTTGCAATGCGGGCAGCCCCTGCAGCTGCCCAGCACTCACGTTCCTAAGCAGGTTCCCGCTCGCCTCCAGTCGCCACAGAGAGCTCAACTTCAGCTCAGTCAGGCTCTCAATGCGGTTCCCACTCAGGGCAAGGGACTGAAGCCGCACCAGCGAGTTGATCGCCTCAGGCACGGCGTGGAGCCGGTTATCGCTAAGGTCGAGCACTGTGATTGCGCTCTCGTTGGTGAAGATCCGCCCTGGCAGGTCCTCCAGCTGGTTCGCGTCGAGGAGAACGTGCGACAGCTGGGGAAGCTTTGTAAACAGCTTGGAAGGCAGCTTGGGCAGCCGGTTGTGGCTGAGGGCAAGGGACGTGAGCGAGGGCAGCGGGCTGATGGGCACCCGGGTCAGGTTGTTGTGTGTCACACGCAGAGACTGGAGAGATTTGAGACCCTTGAAAGACTGGTTTTCGATCGCCTGGAGTTTGTTCCGGCTCAGGTCTAGTTTCTGCATGGCCGCCAAGTTGGAGAGTAGGTCACCATCCAGGCTGGTCATGGCGTTGCCCGATAGGTCCAGATCCACAAGTGTGGCACTCGGGCCCTGGAAGAGCCTTGTCGGCAGGAAGGAGATGCTGTTATTGGATAGGGAGATCTTGACGATGCTCCTCGCGCTGGAGAAGATCTCCGACGGCAGCGTCTTGAGATCATTCTCCGCCGCTGAGAACGTCCTCAGTCTGGACGCTCCACGAAGCAGGTTTCCCTTCACTGCCTTGATACTGTTCCCGTCCAAGATGAGATGCTCGAGCTCAGACCAGGAGGCGAGGATTCGGTCGGAGGCTGAGGCCGATGTCAAGCGGTTGGAGGACAGGTCCAGGCTGCGAAGAGAGCGCAGGCAATCCAGACCAACCTCGTCGAGGCTTGCAATGCTGTTGGAAATGAGTGTGAGCGCACGTAGCTGGCGCAGTGGGCAGAGTGCGTGCGGAGGTAATAGGCGAAGCCCGCTGTGACTCAGATCGAGGGATTGAAGCTTGCTGAGGCCGAGAAAGGTGTCTGGGTCGACTGATAGTGGGTCTTCTGAGCCTAAATATAGGAAATGTATATTAGATTTGGTTTTCCAGCAAGGATTACAATGAACTTACCGGCATGAATGACTAGCTCCTTCAACCTGTGAAGTCCAAAGAACGCCTTCTCTGGCAACTCCTTCAAGCGACACCCTTCCAGGGTTAGCTTCTCCAACAGGGCCAGACTCTTGAACCCGTCCGGCTCCAGCCTCGACAACGTGCCCACCTCGGTGCACTTGACCACCAAGCTGAGCGTGTGGGTGGCTGGGATGACGGCGAAGTTTGTCCGCTCATCCGCTGAGTTGATTGCGGACAGGGAGCAGGACAGCTCGAGTCCGTTGCCGTAGACCGAGGAGGTGCAGTCATCAGGCACTGGTAGAGGTGTGCTTACAGAGCCTACTCTCGTTGAGAAGACCAGAAGCATGAGGAAGAGCAGGGGCGTTAGAACACTGCCCGCTATGGGCCGTCGGCCCATCTTCAGTTTGGTCCTCATCTTGCTGTGAAGTTTCTTCGCATTCTCATTGTTGGGTCATCTGAAAAAAAGGGTAGAAGAGGGAAAGTGGGGTTAATGGCTAGTGTGACAAATCAAGGTAATGCAAAACCAACTTTTTAATATTATTCAACATTTCAGAATTCTAGCATCTGAAAACATGTTCTTGCATTCGAGAACCACGAGTAAACGAAGATCCAAAATGCCGTATACGTTAGCACTATAAAGGAGTTATTTGGGTCGAGGTGGCAATCAATGAATGGGATAATGGTATTAGTTCCTGTAATAGAGCCGTCGCCTCCTTCCTTCGATTAAAATGCTTCAATGCGCAAAACGAGTATTGCTTTCGCCAATAGCAAGATCCAAATACGATCGGAATGCAGAGCAAATAGAGTTTAGGATTCTTCTCTTCCCTCCTCTTGGACTGTTGCGTGTATGAGTAAATGATCCTTGAAAGAGAGGGAAGAAGAAGAATTTGGTGCAAATAGCGCACCACAATGTGTGTACATAACATTACTACACAGGAAGGAGTTAATTAAGAACCGAAGACCCGGACAAACAAAGACTGGAAATGGAGTACTGGAGAGCACTATTTCCCTTGTAAAGTACATGTTTGGCCGGGTATCGTCAACACTTCATCAGGCAAACACGACGAGACGAAACTAAGAAGAGGGCTCAAGAACAATTCCTCCCCAGCGGGAGCTTCAAGATCATTACAATGCGGAAAGGCAGAGGCGAGCAAGCGGGGAAAGTGTACAACATTATAATACACTGCCACCAAGTAACTAACAAGGCTTAACTACTACCAGGGAATTATTTCCCCCTCGCCATGTAATATTATCATGCTATACCCCATATGATTAACTTTTGTTCGGGAAGGGCTTCTTTCACAATAAAGCTCCTTCTTCGGAGGGAGGAGAAAAAGTCTAAATTGGGAGGAGGGAGGATTGCGAACCAATTTGAAGGGATTATCTGGAGTTTTTTGGAGGCCAAAGAAATAGCTCCGGAGGGGAAATTGGCACTAGAGAAATACACAGACTCCGGGTATTATTTGAGACGAGAGAAAACAATTCCATTTCTTGATCATGGGGTAGATTTGCGGTCTGGAATTGGTAATCCCCGCGGTGTTAAATGGAGACAAGACGACGCATCGGGGATATAATCAATTTCACATTGGGAGGAAAGATAATTCAATTTACACCGTCAAATATTGACTTGATAATTCGACGGTTAGAGCCTTGAAAGGAAAAAGGGTTTATCCCCCATCTAACAATCCTTTTATGTCCAACGGAGCTTGTGAATAATTCAATTCACACCACACAAGGATTCTTCATCTCCTTTGACAGCAAGAAATGTTTACTAGTTACCAATTTGGAGTCCGTTGTATGGCAATATATGCCCTTGCAAACGCCCACAAGCCCCCTAATCGCACCTTCAATTAAGCCTTTTGAAGGAAAACGAGTTTTTGCATCCATCCCTACTGGACATAATTAAAGTAAATGTTCTCGTTGGGCGGTCTGCTTGAACGCACATTCCAAGTTTTTCCTCCACAACCCCCTGAGCTGAACACAAAAACGAGTCTGACGAAAAGGCAGGAATGACAAATGACTGCAGCACAGGAGAAGAAGGAAAGTTTTTTTGACAGAAGAAGAAAAGAGGGCGGAATTTTCATAATCATCTTAACTCTTCTTGATATGCTCAGCAAAACATGCATTTCTTATGAGCCATGTGTTGCTTTATTGATACTTTGGTCAGTCGTCGTATAGTTTTGACAGTGTACAAGATAATTAACATAAAATATCGTGTTACAAAGTAAATAAACAGTAGTTTAACTTTGTTATTGTCTGACATGCTGTGTTTATTATCGCACCTCCTTCTTCTTGCTTTTTAAAGGGTGTCAGATGACAATTTTGTTCATATGGCGCCAATTAAGAACTAGAGGGGGGAAGAAAGTTGTTCTTGTTTTAATCATTGCAAGACGCTTCAGGCGACCTTTACAAATA
Source organism: Tisbe holothuriae (assembly GCA_900659605.1). NCBI lineage: Eukaryota > Metazoa > Arthropoda > Copepoda > Harpacticoida > Tisbidae > Tisbe > Tisbe holothuriae. The sequence continues at coordinate 22,343 of LR138844.1, read as the reverse complement.
CTTCAAGTTTATTTTATATTGCACTTTATTTTTACACCTCCATATACAAATGCACAATATATAAAGTTTAAAACTAAATGCAATATCCAATATCATCTTATCAGATTTATGCATTTTAAACAGTGTTTTAAGTGCACAAGATGTTGCCAAAAGTCACAACACAGTAGTTGTCGACATCATTAAACACACATGTTCACAGTGACATGCGCGCACAGTAGTTTTGTGAACTCTGAATACCGGAAGCCATAAAAATGAAACGCATGTGATGGTGGCGCGTGGAAGAAGAAGAAGTTTGGGCGATAACGATTATTATGCTTTAGTTCCAGAACGAAAAAAGGGTAAATGTGTCGATCCAGTTCAAAGCAGGATGAGTGTTAACATCTACATCGATTTTCTCCCTGCTTTTGTGTCGTTGGGAGTATAATAAGAATATTCCGCTTAAAACACCAAGTCATCATAATTACCATTACAAGAGTGTGTGCGAGTGCCAAGGGGAGAAAGAGAGTGGAGAGAGAGAGAGAGAGAGAATGGGGCAAAGGCAAGTACAAAAGGGAGCATTTGCAGTTGTACCCAGAACAAGAACGAGAGGTCTCATTAATGCTGGCTCTGAGCCACTCTGTCCCAAGAGACCATTCTAGCAACAACACTACAAGAGCGGGGAGAAGAGCAGATGCATATATAAAAATATTACAGGCCAACGGAGAAGAATATGATTATCATCGTGAGTTGGCTACATGCGTGCACTTTTTTGCCGGAGTATAACAAAAATTAACAGCCTTAAGACAGGATTTTCAGAATGTGTGTAAATATTACAATTTTTATTCATATCCGGCGTCTGTGTTAAGGGAAAATGCTCTTTCCTTAACATTAGCTTCATAGTACAAGTGTTGGAAAAAGATTCGGCTTTAGTGTTGCAAAAAGGCATCTTCCTCTCTCCCGGAATATTTTAGCACAAGGATATCCAGAATATAATGCGCAAAATAATGGCTAAAATGGCGTTAAAAGGAAGTGCCCTAAGCAACAAAAAATATACTAATGCATCTTTTAGAGGGAAAATGTTTTAAAGGTCATTTCAAGCCACTTTTGATGTTAGTTTTGCCAAAGTAGCTGTTTGTTTTAGAGGTTTACCCCCTTCAGAAGAAATAACAATAATACATAAAAGTATAAGCCATAAACCGTGTTATTTTAGCCGCTTTTTATATTCTAGTGGTATTTTAATGCCCTAATTCTACTCTGCAAAACTAAGTAAAAATTTAGATTTATGTATATATTGAAGTACTTGTATTTATAGTTGTTTAATGCATCAATGTTCAATATAAAAATTATTCATAAATATTATATTCCTGCTGTGCACTTGTTCGTGTATCAATAGAAGTTCTATCTCCGTTGGTTTTATATCCACAGGCGGAAGTGCAAAGTGTTTTGAATAATGTAAAAGGCAGATTTTTATGGCTAAAGGGGAAAGAGAAAAAGAGAAAGCCTTCTCATTCTGCGGCCTCTGAAAACAGAGATAGGACACACAGAGAACAAAAAACTGGGACAAAATATATCCCAAATATAAGGGGGAAAGAAGAACAAAAACTTTTCCTCCCTCACTATAGTTGAAATGAAACCCCCTTCTCAACCAACTTCCTCATTCGAAAATGTCCCTGACTTATTCATACGACATCTCACATGTGCATTCAGCATTCCATTAACCCACATATTCATTTCAAACAGTGGACGACAGGTCCGCAGTTTGAAAACTATTTGCAACCCTCTTTTTGATTTTGCTACATTTCCGCCTTTCTCCATCTCTCCAAATTGCTTTCAGATTGAGAGGGGTGGAAAAAGAGGAAACGCCTTTTCACTTTTGGTCAAAACAGCCAGCCAATGGTCAGGGGTTCAACAAGAGTGTATTGGGAGCGACCATGACTTGACCATTTCCTACATTTCCCCGGTGATTTTACAAGCAGGAATAACGAGGGTTGGTTGTCGGGACCTTTTTAATGGTAGCAGGGGTGGTTGCGTACCAGACGTCCAAGGTGGACGTGACATTGGTTGCGGTGTCGTTTTTGGAACTGCTTTCCGCTGGACTGTTTCCTTTGTATGTAATGGAATGTATGTTGCTTCCCCTGAGAGAGCGGAATTTATTCGCTCATGTGGTCACACATTTAAAAGCGGGGAAAAGGGTCAGTGAATGGATGATTTCAGGGTTGACAGTTAGACAAACGAAATGAAATAAATTGCATCCCTAAATCGTGTTTGACGATATAAGACTAGTGCTTGAACACATGTTCGATCTGATATATTTTGCGGTTCCTCTCTCTCAGATGTGTATTTGCAAATCCCCTCGGGCGGAAAATTCACTCTCGACGATAATTGTACCGGGATCGCGGGATTAAAAATCGCTATTTTCGCCAGTCAATATCCAATTTCAAATGGATGTATGAAAGGAAAAGAAGGAGAATCTATTGAAAGCATCAAGAGGGTTTTAATGTTTAATTCAACCATGAAAGAGATTGAGCAAATAATACCCGGCCGAAAATAGAACACATGAAAGTAAAAATACCGAATCAATAAATGTATTTTTAAACAGTGCTCACCCATCCATGATTTATGTTGCATACCTAGAAAACAAATGAAGACATATTTTAACACACATATTTTGACAGTTATTATCCTTTAAATCAATCGTCCATCTCATAATAAAATATAGTTCAGCACATTTTAGTCAGTGCATAAAATATGGAGTAAATAAACAGATATATCGAATCTGAGCATGATCATTATGTCTAGAAAAGTGTCAAGTCGAATGCAAAACTGTCCAAAAACTTGATTGTCAAAACACATTCAGCAAAAACGAGTTTTTCAAGAGGAGAGCCATAAAACCTCCTTTAATACACACATTGTGCTTCTTGACATTATTTCCTTTGATCTATTGCCCCCGTTTTTATCCCTATTATATACAGTCAGGGTCTCGCCGCGAATTGCACTTCTCGAACAATTTTATACCCCCGTTCTTTTTTCTCTTTCCCGCGACACTTGATCAAAACGACTGATATTTTAGAGCGCGGCACGCGCTGGCACTTGACACATGGATATAGAATACCCGACCAGACATTTTAATTCCCTTTACAAGCAATAATAACAAAATGTAGAGTTAATAATCAGCCTTAGTTCTGGCATTGCAATTCATATTATGTGTATAATTTTATATTATTTAATAAGCCATTTTCAGTATTAGTTGTATTATTTTAGATTAGCCCTCTGGCTGAATCCAATTCTGCTGATGCAGATCTACTTCGCTCCCTCTCTCTCCCCGCTTCTGTTACAACAAAAGGAAGCTCTGGAGAAGGTTCTTTCAGGGGTTGATGTACCGACGGGGTCTGAGGATGGAAACTAAATTATAGGGGGTGAGAGCGGCGATTATACGGAGTTAGCTTCCTATTACCATGTAGACTAATTTTAGTATTAAAACGCATTTTTATACTGATTTACTCAGATATCTATTGGTTCTATTATGGTTATAGCACGTGGTTCCATTTTTGTCTTGATTTTCTATTCACGCAGCAGTGACATATCAAAATTAGCATCAAAAGCGAGTTGAAATGGCAGACGTCTAAAAGCAGATAGGAAAGTGCATCTGAAATATACGTCGGTGAATATGCACTTTTATAATGCCATTGCAGCTGCTAAAGCGGACCAATAGATATGCTAACATATTTTAACGTCATAAAAACACACGGCTAAGTTCATGAGTCTACAAGTAACGTTAATTTGTGCTCAATCTCTTCAAATACAAATTTGAAAAATAACGTTATGTTTCCCTTAACCAAGTAGAGGAAGAATTTCTGCACTAGTGGCAAAAAATGAAAAAGGCAACTTAACTCAAACGCCGCTGCAACTGTCAGCTCCTTTAC
>LR138844.1:0-18341 GCA_900659605.1 Tisbe holothuriae | reverse complement strand
GACCTCAGCCTCTTTGAGCAAAAAGAGCGGGAAATTTAAAATGCCTCCATACTTTACGTATCTAGAGTATTTTAGTTAGATCGAGTGGAAATGAGAAAAATACACTCTCCAATTTTGGCCATTTCTTCAAATATTTTGCACACTCTTCCGATCGGGGTCACAAGGTCAATCTAATTTATTTTTGCATACTATCATCACTGTATATTCAAGATTTTACCATGTCATAGTCGCATCAATCACTTGAGGGTGACAAAAACCAGACCCATTAATATTTGAGAAGCATGCATCACCAGAGGGCTTTTTATTCAAGGCTTGTGACTGCAAAAAGCAAGAATTTGCATTATTAACGAGGTTGCAAAAGATATATAATTATATTAATATGTTGCAAATATGAAACATTTGCTTTTATAATGTCAGTATAATGTATAAAATATAAGCCTTTATTGTGTGTTTCAGCGTCAATAATCCTTTCTTTCGCTCTTGCTGATCTCACCCACACACGCCCTTTTCTTCGAGATCTCGTACTGAGATGTAGCGAAGAACGGAAAAAGTTGTTTCCTAGCTTCTTTCAAAACACACCCTTATAACGAGGTAAGATCGGATGGGAGTGCAAAACAAGTATTATTTTGTAACTGAAAGCCCTAATCATATTAAACAAACAGCTTTATTTCCCACTGTGGGTAATATGTTATGTACGTATTACATCACCAATATAATTGCATACTTCCAGTGAAACTGATTCATAAATACCTTTTTAACGAAGGTACCTCGTTTCGATGCCACCCTCCCTCCCACCAATTGTTCTTGACCAAAAGTGGAGCAAAAACCGTATATAATGTATTCTGACCTTGCATGTTCAAACCATGTTCTTTATGACTCTTCTTTGTTTTTAAAACAGGCGCTTACCTAAAAAAGAGAGACGGAATAAATTAAACATTCATAAGCCGATACTTGTTAAAACATGTTCAAAAATATTTTTTCCACTGCAAATACAAATAAAATATTCTGCACACATCATAAAAGAGAACATACGTTCAAATTAATATTGAATAATTGGCTCCTTGAAATCTATTTCCAATATAAGGCAATATTGGACATTCTATTTTTAATAATACCTCCGATGATAGAACACAAGATTCGAGATTGAAGCAAGTAATGAAACGGATGACGCCCATTTTCATTATTAACTTTTTTGCTCTTCTTTTCATCACGGTGCCAAAAAGAGAGAAATAAATTCCTCTTTCAATGATTGGATATATCAGATCCTGCTACATCAGCCTAATGAACGTCTTAAAACGGCTCAGCATTGTCCAGCTCATCTCACAATGCCTTACAATGCAATCATTTTGTGAGTGATGTGGGTCAACTACTTTCATAACAAGGTTAAGAAGAAGAAATGATAGCAAGCACTTCTTTTATGCTTTCTTCTCCTCTTCTCACAGCGGGTTGTAAAAACGAGATTGATTCTATTCGGGGACTCCTGTGGTGGAGACATAAAAAGTGGGTATTGCATTGCATTGGAAGTCTGCAACTGACAGGATCGGTTACTTAAAAAGATTTCGGTTAGATTGAAAAAGTTCGTTTCTCTCATGACTGATTGACCAAGAAGTTCATTAAGAAAGTCTAAATTGAGTCCATTTGCATATTTCTAATCTTAACAAGAAAACAAACAAGGATTAGAAGAGTCGTTCGTTAACTTTTTCGTCTTCTAAATGAGGCCTATTTTTCATGATGCTCGAATCCAATGGCATATAAAGAGTTGAATGTGTGTCTTGTACGCCACTGGCCGTCGGGAGAAGAGTGCCTCTAATGGCAAAACTCACATCTCATCTGACACATGATTAATATGAGCGGAGGAAAGAGAGGGAAAAACAACTCTCCCGACCAGAGGAATTGACAATGAATGGACCGACAACCGTCAATTAAGCCTCGTCAGATACGACAGTGCCTGGTCGGGTCGGTTGTCAGTACAAAAGGTCTGAGGCAGCAAAACGGGCATATCAGAAAGCAAACATAATAAGGATGAAGAAGATGTGAAACTGCTGTTAGCCAAACCTGGATTTAGCTGGAAAAAGAAGAAGAAAAGGAGGATGGAAACTGAGGCTTCTTGCAACCCTCATATTTTCGTAGCCTGTGCATCTTCTGACATAAGGCTCAAGCATACTTTTTGCCACACACACTGGAGAACTTTAACCCTGCCAAACTAATTGTTGTAGTCCACATTTTGTTTGTCTGGGCCGCACATTCAAGGGGCGGAAATGGCACATATCACGCTTCGCAGCTTTTGTTTACTTGGCATTACCAGAGCATTTTTATAGTATATACTTTGTTTAACCCTATTTTGTGCATAAAAAGCGCCTAAATGTGTCTGTCGGATGGGGTTCTGAATATCAACGTCGCGTCGGCGGAAATTCATTGTTATTTTAGACAAAACAAAGGTGCGAAGTGATGTTAATGGGAAAAATAATGTGATGCGTGTTTTAAATGTCGCTTTCAATTTGCGGGGAGTTTACATTTAAATGACAGACGGAATGAGGTAGACACGTGAAGGCCAAAAATGCCGCTAAAAACATCAATATTACGGCCTTTGCGACAATGGAACATTGGAAATACTCGGGAGAAAGAAAGTAAAAGAGTTGTTTGGAAGCGAGAGTTTCCTCGTAATTGTTTGTAAGTTGTAACCTTCCAAACATATGTGTAAAGGGCATCTGTAGTTAAGATATTACAATGTTTATTAAGTTTGGCTGGGAGTCTCTTCTCCACATTATGACGTCCTTCAGAAAGCTCCGTTCGGATGGCGAAGAAAAGAAGAAAGAAGACATTACACAATGTGCAGAGGAAATAAAAAGGAATCCGCTACGAACCGAGAAAAAAAAAGAAACAATGAACAGTCGAGTGTGTAAAAACGGGGCAGCCTCAAAGGAGTTATAAAGGGAAGAAGAAGACTATTTTCGTCCTTTATATTAATATATTTCGTTCTTGACTTTATTAAAAAGGACGAAAAAGTGTCCGCGGAAGATGTAAAACAGTGGCTCTCAAGGTCAATTCTGCGCTCAATGATGAAAATGTCTGCTGGACTCATTACGATTGAGGACATTTTCTGGCGTGTATGTGAAAAAAAAGCATGTAAAATACATGAATGATGAGTCAGTTTTATCTCCATTTTAGTAGGATAAATAAAGCCAATTTTCGCTCGCAATAAAAAGAGAGTGCAAAAAGTGTCTCAAAATCGAGGAGGGAAAATGATGATGATGATACATATTCAGACTTCTTTCATGCATTCGTCGCTCAGTTCACGCTTGAGTGGACTTGATACTTAATAGTAATGCAAGTTGCCAAAAGCATAAATTTATACACAATTTTGCAATAAATGGATTTATTATTACGCTTTACTTTGCCACCGGTGACCCTGAGGCTGTCTCTTTTTATGCTTATTTTTATTACCCACAAAGTAGCTTCTCGCATTACGCACAATAACAAGAAGAAGAAGAAGAACGCTCTCAATAGATCCTTATTTTGGCGAATGCTGAAAACCTCCTCTCCAATGTCATAAAAATCGGATATTTGCTACATAAAATGGCTCTCTATTCAACCACTTTTTTGCCGTCACCACCAAACGATAATCTCGAGCAGCTGCCTCCTTTCACGGGAAAAATATGTTTTAGAACCTCTTTTCTCATGCATAATAAGGACCGTTTTATGGTCAACAAAACCATCATGTTTACTAAACGGATTTTAAAGTCTTAAAAACGATAAATTAGAATTAAGTAGCACAATGTTTAGACACATTAAAGATGAGAGCAGTTCCGATAATATCCAAAAAAAATAATTTATAATTTAAAGTAATAATTTACTTTATAGGATTACAGCCTCAGACAGACCTTAACTTATTAAATATTAGCCAATCTTGAAACCGAGACTGATATTGGAAAAAAATGTGTGGCCTATATTACGGTCAAGATGCTCTCCAGCCTTTAAGAGCAACGCAAAAATTACTATGACAATATAATATGATCGTACATTCTTAATATGATATTCTAAGCACGAATTCGGAAAGTATGGCTTTCCAAATCTACCGAACCAAGCGGGAAATCGGAATGCTTTCTATTTAGACATATCTACAGTATCATAAAAGCCAGTTAAAACAACACCAGTTCTTTCTTTATTATCTTAAGCTAAATTTAATTTAATACTTTAATACTCTTCAACATGATGAGCTTTGATGCAATTTTGTCCAAGTTCTGTAGCAACCCTTTCGGGTCCGTAGAAAACCCATATATTTTTATCCGAGAAAAAATACATACACGGTCAAAATATAAAAATGGGCATGTTTTTGCCAAGGTAAACAAAGTGCCTTTCACATAAAAAAAATAAGATTTCCCATCTCTCTCTACAAGCTAGACCTTGCACAAATACCTTGAGATAAATGGGCTCGTATCACTCTTACTCGGGAGTAGATATGCATTGCTTGTATAAAAGAAGAGTATATATTGCCAATGATTCCGCATTCAGCCGGCAACACGTATTGCATCATTGAGCCTTAAAAAGGCCAATCCCAAAAGGTTACACATATTACAAGGGACCGAACGCTGCAATGAACCTTTGGACTGTTGCACCATATTTTACCATTTGCGCCGTCGTTTATATTGCGAAAAGAGCCCGTAATATCCTGTTTAGGGGGCATAAAAGGCGAGCCTTAATGTGTTATATGCAGACTTATAATGCGCTAGTTTTGACCCTTTTAGCATGCTCTATAAACTCTGGGGTAAACAAGGATTTAATGGCAGCATCTACCCAGAATTTTAAGAGTTAGATATATCTCGGAAGGCTATATGTTGTAAATAACATTCTAAAAGGTCGATGTATTTTGCAGTGCATTTTTTTCTTATATTTAGAAACAATAAATGACATGGAAATACAATTTGAAATTGCTCTTTTGCTGCAGAGAAGTTTTCTCGACGGTGCAATTTGCAAAAATAAAAATAGACGAGATAAGTAAACTATAGAATGCAGCAATGGGACTTTTTATGTTTTATGCACATGAATAAAAGCAAGATATGCCTGTGAATAAGATGCATAAAATTGGGCATATGGATGCAAATTCGTTTATACTCGAATACAAGATGTGCTGATGTAAATTCCTGAATTATATTAGGCCTTCAAAACACTCTTCAAATCCTGTTGGCAAATTTAAGTTGCTAACACATTTAAGGTATACAAATATACGGAACATGCTTATGAAATCATTGCATTAAAACTCAAACACAAAGCTCACCTTCGATTCTGAAAGTAGGCGAAAATGGGCTTTCCATACCAACAAATTCTTCTTACTCCTGCTACTTTTCTCTCCCCAGAAAAGATCGAGATAGCATGTGAACCCAAAAAGGAAACTTTTAAAAGTACTCTGAGACGGATTCCTGAAAGGCAACACTGCCTACATGCGTTTTGAACAGGATAAACTTTTTATAGAAACCGGCCTCAGAGGAACTGTTACAAGTTCAATTACTTTCCTTCTCCTCCCCGCTTGTTTGCGAGAGAGGGAAAAGTAGTAAAAGTCCTCGAATAGGCATCCCCAAAATAACGAGTAAGACGTACGTACGGAGTATAAAAAGGGTTCTAACAAGGGCATTCCCAGCCCGTTTTAACGGCGTAAACTTTGAACGGACATTCATTTTTGGACAAAAGTTTGTTTGAGGGTCGCACGAGTGTGGAATATTTTTGAGGAATATCTCGAGGTCAAAAGCGTCTCTGGTGATGATTATTTCTTCTTTAATGCCGAATTGGAGACATAAAACTGGGTTATAAATAAGGCGAGGGCTATTTTTACATCTAGAAGAAGGCATAAAGTGGAGTCTTGATTTTCTTTTACGAGGCGTCGTGACTTCAATATATTATTTTCTCTCTCTTCTTTTATTCTTATGACGGGGAATAAAATTCAATCAGACTGAAGCGATGACAATTCCGATTCTGTGTTTAAAGAGACATAAAAACTTGCATTTTTATTGATATTGGCTTACTACGAAGTCGTGTTACATGCACAAGTGTGCATATATTTTGTTAATATAGTATGTGTATTTGTAAGAGCCTTAACAAAAATTTGGCGCATTTATGCCTTGGATATCACTATGCTATTAGAGGTCGCGCTAGAATCTCCCTCTAAAAGTGAGAAATGTGACACCTTGAAAGGATCCTTTTGTGGCCAGAAAAAATAGCTGTTGTTATGTGTGGAAGAAAAACTCTCATAATTTCGAGAGAGGACCCAAAGAGAACGTAGCTCATTGTACACGTGCTTTTTCTGCAATATTGTGTCTACAGAGTGAGCGTTTTAGTCTAAAGAAAAAACTGGATGTAATTATCAACGTGGGAACAAAATTTGATGCATTATATATTTCTTCTAACTGGACGTTGATAATTAAGTATCTATCAATAAGATAAGTTGCAGTTTTAATTGCCACCCTGTCAAGTGTTTCTCTGCGTGTGCGGCCCTTGCAGCTTGCTTGAGACTTGTCCAGAAGAAAGAAATATTCTGGCACCTCATATGCATAGCAAATGAGCGAATAAAAGCGGCATACTGCGAAAAAAGAAAGAAAGAAAATGGGGACATCTTATGCCCCAAACTGCATACAAATGTACCCATTTTTGCACAACCAACTTTACTTCTTATCATGTGTTCAAATGCCAAGAAAAAGTTTCGCAATTTCGCAGAGATGCCGGCAATTTTTATCGGGAAAAAGACTACTTTCCGATTGTTTCAAAAATTGTCTTGGTTTGCTTCAACGTTGGCAACGGTAAGAATTATGCTTTAATTATTCAGTTAAGACTCTCTTTCACTCATGATTGCATTCTCGGTTCTCATTCTGTAGATATCGAAAAGAGTTTTCAAACAAATTCCAAGTCGATGAAATGACCTCGTTTAAGGGCGTGTGAAAAATAAGATAACGATGCTTTGGAGGGAGGCCACCGAATACAAATGGGCTTAAAGGGGATGCAATGTTGACGTTATTTACTATGAAAGTAACCGCACAACTATATTGGCAAATGATCGTATTTAAATGCAAGGAAGAGGCTTTAAAAATATTCTCATTTCTCTTGGTTAAGAGTGGGACAGACACGTTTGCTTGATTAAAATCGAATATTCGTCCATCCAGTAATAGAAAACAAATATATTCCATCGGTTTTAGTGTTGAAACATCTCCCGATATATTTAGACCCCGCATAGCACGAGGCATCAAAAGTGCTTTGGCATGCGACTCAAAGGAGAATTCCTTTTGCATTGGCCAGTTGACGGAGATTGATTTGAAGCCGTCTGCAAAATGGACAGCAATACGTGGAATTATCGATAGGAATTAGCATTTTTAACCGTCATAATATTAAGATTTTGATTAGATTTAATCATGGACAAATATACCCTGCAAATCAAATACTTGGGAGTCGTTTGTTCTGTATTTTGTGGACAATGGATTAAAATATTCTCTAGGGATTGCCTCTCCAATGTTGAATTTTCAAAGTCAGAGTGTGAAAGTGTTATTTTCTTCGACTGCTAGACACAAAAGACGATCGACAAAAAGTTGGGCGCGTGGTTAGAATAGAAATGGGAATCGAGTGAGAGAAGAACTTGTTTATTTCAAGAATGCCAAGTGATGATTCAGAGCCGCCTCGAAGACGACTCTTTAATTTGGTTTAAAGGAGCTTTAGTGATGCATATATTACACCAGTTTATGGGAGTGCCTAGAGTGGTGGTGGATCATAAACATAATTTTACTCTTGAAAAGTTCAAGCGACTTCTGAGGCGCTCGCTTGATTGATTAATCAATGAATAAATTAGCCCCGGAGACGAGAGGAGGGAGGAACAAAAGGTAGTTAGGTTATATAAAAGAGCATTAACACGGCCAATCCAAATATGTTTATTAACTAAACATTCCTTGAAGTTAAATACTTACGTACTTCCTTCACAATTGTAACCATGTTGCTTGCTAAGCTTAAGGTTTTTAAATAGTCCCGCCCTGAAACTATTTGGCCGGGCTCTGACTGATAGTGAAGGCGGAATTTAGAAATTTATGCATTGTTGTGACTTAGCACTCGAGACAAGTCTACTGTGGGACAAAAAGCACCATTTGTCAGTGAGAGTGAGTGGCTTGTTTTTGCTACATTATTTCCTAATCCTTTCTTAACTGGGTAACACTGCACTGAATAAATCTATTGCCTGTAAGTTGTTCTAATACGTTCTAATGGCCTCCTCCACTGTTATATCGTCCATTTTTCACCCACTTTGAGCCTCAAAGAGAGTTTTCGAATCAAGCTGCTTATCAGATGTTTTAGTCCGAATCCTTTAAAAGCATTTCCTTTGTAGCACGATCAGAATGAAAGAAAGAAATACGAAGCATAACATTGATTTCAACGAGTTTGGCCAACAACTCTGGCGATGCAATCAGCAGTGGATGAAAGCTAAATTTTAAATGAAGAGCTCGTTTTTACTGTCCTACCTTGGTAAATGAGCCTCACTCTCGATCCAACCAGCCGTTGCTACTGTTGCCACGGTTGGACCTCTCTTAATATCACGGGGATCACCCAAGGAACAGTTAATTCAACGTGGACTTGTCGAGGACAATTCTTCGCCAGAGACAATTCAACCCGTTTGGGGGAGCAATTCGATTACACGGGGCACAAGAAACACTTCACTGGTTCACTTGTCATGGAACTGTACAGTAAATAGGTAGTTAACTGTTGTCACTTCACAGTTTTCGACGATGATTTCAACACGGTTCTACTTTTCGAACTTCGAAGCGACATTCACGGGTTCCTTCCTTCGGGAAACTCGGATCAAAACTGAAGAAGAAGAAGAAAAAAGAAAACACTGTTTCCTTCTTTCTTTCTTTCTTTCTTTCTTTCTTTCCTGCGCGCGCGCTTGCTCGCTGAATCTGCATCGACTGAGCTGAGGACTGAGCGCATCCTTCGCTCCAGAGCGCTCAGCTAGCTGTGAGAGCGAGCGGCAAAGACAAATCGTGGAGGTTGCGAGATTGAAAAGTAAAAAAAGTTCACAGAAATCATGTAAGTAGTAATGACAGAAATAAAGGAAAGGAAAATAAAAAAATGCCGATTTTACTATTTGTAGTTGGCATATTACATTTTCCCCTAGGCCCTATCTGGTTGCAATTAATTCTCTCTATACCAAATGGAATAGAGAGAATTAGTTGCAATAAACAGGTTTAGTGCTAATTACTTAGGAAAGTATATACCACAAGTACATGCTCAGACAGTGTACTTCCCCTTAACTATGTTTATCTATAATACGTACATGCCAAGGCAATACCCTAAGGTTACAACTTACATGCATATACTTGGTATACATCTGGTACATTGAGATACAATAATACTAGTATTATAGTATCTCAATGTTAGTATACCTACGAATTTCGCATTCTGAATTTTTAACTTGTATACTGACCGTATATATGCCATATATTAAATATACTCTATATTCAATTTAACCTTAACACAAACTTTGCGTTCAATCCACTTTGACTTTGAGCTTGTTTTCCCCTTCCCTCTATTCGTTCTTTTTTGCCTCGTTTTTTTACCAACCTGCATGTAAAGTATTAAAGAAACTTTCCAAACTTTGTTCTTCTGCTTGCTGCTTCTTCTCCTTAGCCAATTCAAGGGGAATAATAATATAAAACTTTTTTTCACTTGGTACAGGGAATATTAAAATGGAAAAAGGCAGACTGCAGTAATCTGATTGCGCTTTAATACATAAACATTTCCTCTTCATATACTACCATATACTTAGGCGCCATCCATTCATTTATATGCTGACGGATTTAAACATACTATCTGATCTTATTACTTAAAAATGTAGATACTACAAGGCTTCAGAAGGATAAAAACAAATTGCGTTTAAATTATTGATTAAAAACTACGTGCTTACAGTTGCTTCTAGCTTGTTACACATTTCCACTCTTTACGACATGTAATTAAGACCATTTCCTGATTAAAAGTCCAACAGAAACATTAAGTGGTAAAAAAGGGACTCAAACTTTCCAAAGCTTCTAAGCTTGACAGGGCTTTTGGATTAACGCTCATAACTTTATTTTAAAAAGGTAAGCTACTTCAAGTAATCTAGTGGAAAGCCAGACATGCTTTCTTTCCCTAAAGCCGGACTTGACTCAGCCGAGTCAGCTGAATCAGCAGCAACTTTTTGCGCTCCGATTCAGACAAAGACAAAACTGAACCTTTGACCTTGAAGGCCATTACCAATCCTAAATCTGAGCCCGGATTTGGACTCCCCACGTCATCCCCGTCAGCCTGACCACCCCCGTGACGATCGCCGTCACCCGGACCCGATCGGCCGCCATCTTGGACTCCGCCCAGCTCTACCGTGCTCTTCACACCGCAACTGCGGTTCCCCTCCCTCCCTCACTGCGGTCTCCTTCCTCTCCATGGCGGACAGGAACAACGGCAAGACGCCGGTCAGGCGCAGCGGCCGCTTCAAGCCTTACGCGACGAAGGCATCTGCTGTCTTCAACCAGGATGGCGCAGATGGGGACCACGCCATCGATCTAACCCACGACGGACGTGATCAGCCGTCAAGGAGCACCACACCATCGGCTCCATCAACCAGTGGACCAACTCCGTCCACCTCAGCGACGTCCACCAGGTCGTACTCAGCTGCCGCGTCCCTGGGGGCGCCCACGCCGGCGGTTAACCCCGAGCAGATTGCTGGTCTGCCCAACGCGCTACTGGAATCCCTGCGCAGCTGTGGGGCCATCGTCCCTGCCGCCTCCCAAGCGACCCAGCGCAACCGCCCGCCGGTCAGCGCTCAGCCGCCCTCCTACAGGGGCGAAACGCCTGGACAGGCAGCGCCCAGACAGTCAGGGCCTTCCCTGGTCATCGCTCCCACCAACCGGGAGCCGCTCGCCAAATCATCGGATTGGTCCAACAGCCCGGACGCCAACATGAAGAGGGACATGCTGAACGACCAACTTTTCATGCTTGAGCATGCCATGCAGAGACGACTGATGGTCTGCAGCGAGATCATCTACGACACGATGGGCATCAACGACCCCGCGGACAGGTTCACGGACTTGTACGCGCTCATGAGGGACGCGAACACCGCCGCGGCTCAGGGTCGGGCGGTATCACTGCCAGCATTCATCAAGGCGGAAGAAGCCGGCCACGGCCAGAGCTCAAGCGCTGGTTTCAACCAACCGTGCCAACCAGCAGTAGAGAACACTCCCAACCTGCTCCAAGCGATGCGCAGTGTCTTCGGGGACACTTTCCGGCTGGACTCTCTACCCAACCATGTCCAAGCGGTACTAGCTGGAACCTTCCAGCTCAATGGCAGCGCGGCATCAACGGCATCCTTGCCGAGGGACTCGCCCATGGCGAGCAACGACTGGGCAGACCAGGTGGAGGCGGACGAACGTGACCGTCAGAGCTCTCATCCATCCGCTTCGCCAACTTGGCGAGGCAAGTACGGCACCACCACCCGCACCACGGATTCGTCTACGTCTCTGTTCAAGACACCTCTGAAGACTCGACTGGGCCCCCTCCCGTCGAGCAAGACATCGGCCGGTGGCCATGACAATGGGTTCAATCGACCCAGTGATGCGGCCGACTTCAAGAACAAGGGCCGTCGTGGCCCTCATGGAACCGGACCCGGCATGAGGAAGCGCACTTCGTACGTGGGCTCCAGGGGAAACGCTTTCCTCTACGTGCGTGGCGGAGACCACGGCGAGAAGCTCATCTCCAGAGACGTCTTCAACTCCTTCCGACCGAAGATGGTTAAGTTCATCTCCACCCAGAAGATTGGTGTGGTCTCAACCGACTACAAGCCACCTGGCGTGATCAAAGTCATCACCAGGACCCTGGACGGCGCCCAGGCGCTCGCGGCCTGGTTCAAGAAGCAGGAGCACGACGGCATGCGCTTTGACTGTGACCCGCAGTCCTCTCAGCCTGGCTTCCCAGTGCGGATCGTGGTGCCCGCCACCATGCAGGAGACTGAGGGAGAGATCTTGGAGTCCTTATGGCAGATGAACGATCTGCCTGCCTCCGGCAATGTTGTGGGCAGGCCAAGGACCACCGCTTTCCCACCGAGGACACCAGACGGTCCCCAGGCGAGAGAGATCATGATCTCATGTGCGCCCCCGCTGCTCGGCGCCATCCAGCGCAGACGCAGGGAGGAGAAAGAGGCAAGGATTTGGTCCTGCCTATTGATGTCGCTTCAGATAAGATACTCGCTGGACGACGCCGGCGAGTTCCTCGCCCGCCGGGGCTTCTACGAGGACGGTCAGCCGGCCAACACGACGCCGAGCACTGGTCAGTCCAAGGACCACTCCCAGGAGATGGAGACTGAGTCGGCAAATGCCGATCCGAGCGGAGGCACTCATGGGCCCCCATCAGCCTCACCATCGACGCCAAGTACCTCGACTGGTGGGAAGACGCCGGTGGCGGCGGCCGACAGGGAGGATCCCGACGAGGAGTTCGCCCGCATCAACTTCGAGACCGAGTACCACGACTGCCTGAACCAGAGGACGGATAAGGAGCAGCAATAAGAGAGACTGCTGTCAAAGGATACGAGAGAAGATTAGTCCATTGTAGCTGTTTTTAATGAACGATTGAGAATTTAAGGAAAAGAATTAATTTGAGATTACCTATAAAAGAGAATACGATGCCGGTTTACTTTAACTCAATAAACATAAGGAGAAGCAAAGACGCTTTTATTGATCTTTCCAAAGATTACGACAAGGAATGTATTTTTGCATTACAGGATGTCTCGCTTGTCCAGGCGATGCCACAGGGCATCCGAGTCCTCAGGGTTGCCAAATCTCGAAGTGCAATCGCCTTCACGGCCCGCCTGGACGCAACCTTGGTCCCCGATCTCTGCGACGGTAGCACGACAACGGTCGTAATCACACATAGGGGGTTAACCTTTGTCGCCGTATCCATGTATATGATAAAAACCCAATCGGTTCACAATAACATCGCACTATTAGACAAAATAGCCGATTATGCCGTCCTCAATAAATACGAACTAATCATAGGTTCAGATACCAATGCACACGCCCAGCTATGGGGGTACGATAGATCATGTCCGCGTGGGGCACTGTGTGAGGAATTCATCTTACGGAACGCCCTCCAAATCGTCCCCATCGAAGGCCCGACCTTCTCGTCCGAAAACTGTCGACACCAAAGCACGATTGACATCGTTGCCTTCTCATCAAAGTTCATTTTGGTCGAGGGTAAGAAATCCAACTTTCCTCTCAGTGATCACGATATGATCGAAGCGACCTTCGAGGCCGACGAAGAAACAGATGATGAACCTATCCGGATCTTAAAACGAACTCGCTGGGACATTTTCCGCATGCATGCGGACACGATAGCCGATAAGCTGTCCCTGCCCAAAATATGGACCTATAAAGAGATTGACAGCTTTTGCTACAAACTGCTTAAATTAATCAATGAATGCCTACGCATTGCCTCTCCCAAGGTCCCCCCCAGACCGAACAATAACACACCACCATGGTGGTCGGACGAGCTACTCCACATGAGGAGAATGATGCGTCGCAATGACAACATAAGGCGGAGAATCCCCTCTCCCGAAAACAAGGAGAACTTCCTCTTATCTCGAAAAACGTATCAATACGCTCTACGCAAAGCTCAACGAGAACACTTCCGGGAGCGAATGGACAGTTTAAATAACATAACCGACGTGAAGACCCTCAATAAGCTGGTCCAATCAAAGAGGAGCGCTCCCCTTCCAATGATGTCCTCAACCGGCGAGACTGGCACATACCAGACCACGCTGGATGTTCTCATGAATGAACACTTCCCTGAATCGTCAGAGGTAAACACGCAGCCACAATATCGAGGCAAGCAGAGAACTGTCTCACAGAACTATATCAGGAGAGCATTTGGCTTTGTCAACACTGAATGCGTGAAAGACGCTTTCAAACAGTTCGGCCCATATAAAGCGTGTGGGCCCGACGAGATACAACCTATTATCTTACAGAATCTGCCGGACTCTGTGCTTAACATGATCGTTTACATGTACAGAGCCTCCCTTGAACTAGGTTACTGCCCAGAAGAATGGACCAAAGCAAAGGTCATCTTTATCCCCAAGCAAAAAGCTTGCCACACCGGCCCCAGGGACTTCCGGCCTATCACTCTCACCAGTTTCATGCTGAAAGGGCTCGAAAGAGTCGTCCTGTGGCATCTTGAACAGACCATTTTAAAAACTAATCCACTTAGCTCTAAGTCCCATGCCTTCCGCTCGGGATTCTCGTGCGACTCGGCCTTGAGCGCAGCCAGGGGTCTGCTAGAGGAAGCAAGCTGCGGCGAACACGATGCCATTATCATAAAAATCGACGTCAAGGGCGCGTTTGATCGCGTCAAAGCAGACAAGGTCATTGACTGCCTCAAACGGCGGGGTTTTGCCCCGTGGTTCACAGAATGGTTTGGCTACGTCCTCACCCACAGGGTTGTTTCGGCCTCTCTGGGGAACGCACAAACCGTCCGCTTCCTTCTTATAGGCACCCCCCAAGGGGGAGTACTATCTCCTGTAATATGGAACATCGTCATAGACGAGTTCATAATTATTTCGGACTCATTACCGCAGACCGAACTGGTCGTGTATGCAGACGACGGCTTTGGCGCAGTCTTTGGCCAAAACAGGGAGGAGCTACTCCAAAGAGCTACCCGTTTCCTAACCGAGGCGCACATATGGACTGTTAGCGCCGGTCTCTCTATCAACTCCAAGACGGAGATCATGCACGTGGGGTCGCTTGTCGCACACCCCCCGGAATTATCATATGAAGGGAACGCGCTCACATACCAAGACTCGGTCAAGTTCCTTGGGATACTCTTCGACGCAAAAATGACGTTCCGTAAACACATGGAAAACAAGGTGCGACTTGCCAAGGCTTCAATAGCCAAGGCCTCTGCTCTGCAGGGGCGATTCTGGGGACCCAAGGCACAGATCATAAAATGGCTATATAATACAGTCATCAAACCCAGCTTAATGTTCGGTTCCATTGCTTGGGCAGACAAGATCACAATAGACGACAAAAATATGCTTCAACAACTAAACAGGCAAGCCCTGCTTTGCATGGTACTATGTCGCAAAGGCACACCGACTATGGGGTTGGAAATGATCCTGGACGTACCGCCCCTTCATCTAGAGGTGGAAAAGAGTGCGTTAAAAACCCACCTACGCTTGGAACTCAACCCAATGCTCCCGCCGCACAGGCAACTCTGGCAAAACCAACTGGAGAAGTTGGGCATAACCCACTCTGAATACGACCGCCATCACAGCCGTCTCCTTACCAAGCAGTTTAACTTATGCACGGGCCACTCCGGCGAACCCGAAACAACCGGAGGCGACCTGCACGTCTTCACAGACGGGTCAAAAACACACCAAGGGGTAGGCTTGGGCATACTAATCACCTCAGGCAGGGGTGAACCTCTGGTAGAACTTTCCGAGCCAATGCCGGATTATAGCTCGGTCTATGAGGCAGAAATGCAGGCCATCAACCTAGCAGCAGAGTACCTTACTCGGATGCGGTGCAAAGGACAAAAAATCACCATATTTAGCGACTCACTGTCGTCCCTCTTAACCTTACGCTCATCCAAGATTGCGTCCACACAGGTGCTGAACACCTTGTACAAGCTGAACAACCTCGGAAAACGGAACGGTCTCTCCCTTCAATGGGTGAAAGCCCACGCTGGCATCCAAGGCAATGAGGCTGCAGACGCGCTTGCCAAACGTGGGGCATCCTCCATGGGCCCAACGCGCTTCCCCCTGCTTAAACGCCGGAATAGAGCAAACGTCGCAATAGACGACTCCTTTAACAGGACATGGGAGCGATGCTTCTCTTCTGCCTCGGCATACCGCCAAACCAAATACTGGTTCCCCTACAGACGGCCCAAACATTCTCATGCGATTATCAAAAAGGGAAAGACTTTAACTGCCCAGTTGGTTCATGCAATCACTGGTTTCAATAACCTCCAATATCACTATCATAATATGGGGAAAACAAACGACAATCTGTGTCGTCTCTGCCACGAAGCCAAAGAGGACTTTATACACCTGGTATTAGATTGCCCGGTGGTCTGGATCTCTAGTCTGGAGATACTGGGTGTTGAGAGCCCCTCCACCTGGAACGTAAACGACCTGGTACGCTTCATCAAGCACCCCATGGTTGCCGAACTCCTGTCTGACAGGACGGACTAACGTCTGCGTATATATCAACCGGTACCCACACCCAAAATACAATAAATCATTGTAACTACCATTGTTAAGTAATGTCAGAAGATATTTTGTTGTATTAGTGTCGAATATTGAGTGTAATATTTTGTGTATATCAATGTGAATGTATACGTGTCTGTCAAGTCGATCTCCCGTGTTAATTCACCAGTAAATGTGTGCACACGTGCCCTCGGGCGGAGATGAAATACAAATACAAATACAATTCCCTAAAGCCAGAAGTGAGTTAATGGAGAATAATGAAGCAGTCATGAAATGTACCAACTGTAGCATTAATTTCTTGTAATTTATGACTTATATAATACTGATAAACAAACCACCAAATACATTACTAAATGTAGAGTGTGGCCTATTTCTTTATAGTTAGGTTTCTTCATTTCTTGACTTCAGTGTCTTTCTTTCTCCAATTTGATATCTCCCTCCTCACACCATATTGTACGGTGCCATTATGCAGCCTCTATGGAATTTTGCATAAACCAATATACTTCCAGCTAGCTATAATCCAATACTTGAACCCCATGCAGGAGCACATTCCATGTTTCCACCTCTGTACATGACACCGCAATCTACCCTTCGTTTCCCCCCTTTTCCCTCCCCCGCTAAAAAGCAGAAGCAGAAAACGTGAGATGTCTGCTTGCTGCCTGATAAAGTCCAATTAGGGGTGTGCTGTGTGAACAAGAAGAGGAAGCAAAACCGCAATAAATTCTGCTCATCTTGTCTTATCAGCATTTTGTCCCCTTCTCCAAGTTTACTTCCGACTTGTAATTGATCCCTGTAGAGATATAAAAGGAAATCATGGCAGTTATCTTATCAGAAAATGGAGGCATTTATTGTAGTATATATTGGTTATGACTAAGCGCTCGAGAAGCCTCAGCTACTCGCACTCCCTTCTTAGCACTGGCAATCGGGCCGGCTGCCTGAAACACAACATTCTTCCCTTCTTTGTCAGTTGACCGTTTCCAAAAACCAGGAAAGCCATATCATTAAAAGCAGAGCTGTGTCCATAAATTTAGGTTTAATGACTAAGGACGATATAAACTTTCCCTTTAAGGACAAATGTAATTAATTGTTTAAACATTAAGACCATTCTACTTTGGCAATGTTTAACTGCTATTTATACATTTGGTCAATTCATTGTCCCTAAATTGACACCCTTTCAAGCCTTTTTCGTCCCTACTCTGTTTCCAACTGAGAAAGAAGAGAATCATGAAAAATGAGAGAATAAAGCTGAAACTGTTTCCAAACAGATGCCAGTGCTAAGAAGGGTGTACGAGTAAATGTTAAATACTCAACGGTGCGTCACCGTTCTCGAGCCGCTTAGTAAGATCTTTTACGTATCTTCTAAATCGGGATTTGCTACCACGGCCTACAGTATTATAATATGTTTGCTACGCATACAGAGATTAGTCAGACTGAAGTTTATCAACCATTTACTACGTTTCAGTTGATCATAATTTTGGATCTAAAGCAATAATTCAGTTTTACAGGAAACTAAAAATAGTAAACTAAAATCATTGCAGGCAAAGGGTAAATGAAATTTTATATTTTCTAGCAGCTAGCAAGCACACAAAATTGGTACAGGAATATATACTGATTTCTTTTAATTTGTATAATTAGGAATCCTCCATTTACCATTGCCTTCACCATTCCTTCAATGAAACATGTCAGATATTAGAATGGGATGAAACTACATCTGAATGCAAAATCGGATCCTGCTCCACTTTGAAGCAAAGCCCAGATTGCACTGAGAGAAACGCTTATTATGTGAATGTTAACCACATCCAAGAGGTTTATGAAAACATGCCACCCAGTTTTTGTGTGGTAGAGGGGGTGTTTTCATTTGAAGAGGCGCAGGAACAGTGTAGTAAGACATTAAAAATAATATTTTGCAGGCCTCAAGTCATTTTTTCTGTTTTAGGTATGCAAGTAAGTATGTTTTTGTATTTTAGTTTTTTTTAAATATTTCTCTAGTGATCCCTTATTGTATATTTTTGGACACCATGTTTCAGTGCATTCACTAAAACAACATGATTGCATTTTTTTCATCATAATGCCACTGGGGGGATTTGATCCTACGACC
>LR138843.1:6445-18581 GCA_900659605.1 Tisbe holothuriae | reverse complement strand
GGACAACATTCTCATCCAGTCCTATAACATTGACCACCCCGTACTGACAGTTTGTGTTGTTGACGGCGATGATGGCGTTGCAGGACGGGTCGTTGAAGCAGAACTCTTCGCAGGCGAGAACACTACTAAAGTTTAAAAGAAAAAAGTGTATAAAGGCCATGTAATTCGAGCAATTCGAGACTAAAGTACAGACTTCCATGGCCTGCGTGGTGTATTTGATTACTAAATATTGATACTTTCAATTCTAACCACATTGGGCAAAGTAATGTCCATTTAACATTGAAACATGTAGCAAACGAACTCAAATATAGATAATAAAATTATAGAGAACTACTTGGTCCGACGTATAATTATCATTCAGTTCTAGTTCTACCTTGCTCCTGTGTTTGCAGTCAACGTGAAACTAGATGAGTCAACTTCCATCTGACACCTGTCCCAGATCCCTTCTGTCTTGGTGGCGCTGCCTGAGCCCGTCTCATTCACACTCCCATTCAGCTGGCAGGACCGTATGAACTGTTGGGCTCTCCGGACACAGATTGGGCTGAGGGGGACTTCAACCAGGGTGGTGGTGGAGACCCAGGGGGACCATTCAGGGCTCAGGACATCTTGATCATATAACACATCTTTATTCCTGCCATGTACTTGTTTTGTACAAGTATTAGGAATAATTACATTTGAAATGTAATTCTTGGAATTTTCATGGAAAACTCCGATTTAGTTCAATGTTATTGTAATTCCTAGAATTACATAATTCTTGACTTCTCTGAACAAAGATAATTGTAATTCTTGTAAAATAATGTAATTTCCCACTGCTTGGAACTTTTATATTTGTACTGAATTATTTACTAACAAGACTACAGTTCACAAGGCAGTTTTGAAGTTAGAGGCCTACCTGGTCCTGGATAATCCAAATGTATACACGACTCCAACTCCTCTTGTTCCTCGAACAACGTACACACTTGAGCCATGTTTTCTCCTGCTGGCTCGCAACCGCGAACTCTAGTCCGGTTACCGGGGATGTAATCTGTAGAACACGATGACCAAGCCTCCCAGGAGTACCAGTTACCGTCTATGTGCAATGCCAATGACATTAAGTAAATAATCTATTTGGTATTATGCTAAGCAGCTGAAGAGTATAAGTTATATGTTAGTAGTTAACGTTCTTTGTAATACTAACCTGCATGCTTTGTAATGCCTTAATTAAAATCACTTTATTTATGTAGGATAAACATTACTTTGTACCTGTAGTGCAATTTCTTTTCTCCAGGCAATCCGAATCCCTGCAATGCGTTGGAAGAATCGTATCGCTATTCTGACACTGAAGCTGCCTCGACGAGATGCTTATTTGAGTTTCCAGATAACAGCGAGACCAGGCAGACATTTCTAAAAAAAATAGTTAAATTATGCACATCTTATAATAGTCAATGTTTGTTTACGTTGGCAGCATGTAAAGCAAGGCATGTCCGTAAACGTCCATCCAATGCAGTTAGTTCCGGGTCCTCCAGTGGCTCGTCTGCAGTCTCTGGTGCGGGATTTAGTGCCGAGACCACACGCTGGGGTGCAAGTAGACCATTCGTTGTAGTACCAGACTAAATGAATTTATGGAGAATCTGATGTTCTTGGTTATTATATGCCAGTTCTTTAACAAATTAAATTATTCCTTAAAAATAGTTCTACCTTCGTGTATGCGGCAATAATCCAACTTACATTCCTGCTCCTCCCTGAACCTCTTCTCCTCCTCCTTCTCCAGGACTGAACAATCCCTAACAATCTCGCCATCCTTGACCCTCAACCTGCTTGACAATCCACAACTTGAACCCGGAGAGACCGTTGACGACGAATGAACATTGGAACAAAGACTCATTAACAGGAAAATGCTAAATAGGCTCATCATTCAAAGATGACTCTCAAGGGAATGACGCGGAGTACACGGATGGGAATATTTATATAGGGAGCTCAGTCCACTGTGGATTATTGACTAAATTAATTCTTTGTTTGGCAGTTTTGAAAGTGTAATGCATGACCACTGTGTTGAGATATGAGAATGTTCCCATAGAAATATTTTAAATGAATAAGCGTGTATTTAAATTGCAATTTAAGACTTTATTAGTATTTCTCCCTTATGTTCACATATAATTTTTCATGAATCTATCCCCTAAATAAAAGTTTTCCAGATGGCATCCCTTCGGACCAACACTACACCCCTCACACCCTGTCTGATACTGACAACTCCTATACAATGTGCATATGTCAGGCCCCTCGTCATACATCCAGTAATTACATTCCCGCTCATTGTAGCATCTCCTGGAACAACCATGCCAGGTGTGCATTAGACTGTACGAGGATAATAATTCACCATCACAACTCCGATAAGGCGCATTGCAATCTTGAATAGCCAAAGGTGGCGGTGAATCTAAAAATTGTTTTTAAAAAGGAACTAGATTAACAAATGGAACTGGTGTACCGTCAATTCCAATTTTATCCTCTCCGCACCACTTCTCGTTGCTTACAATAACCTCCCCTTGCTGTGCTGTTGTCCAATTGGTGGAATTGTACATTGATCCATTTACTACATTGTCGCAGTCCTTGTAAAGAACGCACATGTTCCGGATGGAAAAGTGGCTCCAAGCGTTGCAGTTAATATCTTCCTAGGGTATAATTAACACGTGCAGTATCATCTTAAGCATGGAAAACTACAACTTTGAAGTGTTATATTATTTTTTAAGGGAATGTAATATTTTTACCAAACAGTTTCGAGGGCAAGCTGAGCCACCAGGAACCTCAGGTATGCCAAGCAAGGTTCCCTGGCACTGACCCCGCATCCCACACCTGAGTGGTGGACAGGTTCGATCTCCGGATAAAGTCATTTCCGAAACGTCTGAAGTGTGCCATTGAGTCGGAAGAGATTGGAAATCGGAGCATGCCTAAAATATAATTCATATTTACTTAATCCAGCCAAATACTAAGTTTGCATGTTTAACCAGAAATATTATGATGATTCATTGTTGCTCATATTTCTATTTTTACATTCAAAGTGAATTGTCACTAGAAGTTACGAATCACTATTACTGTTTAACCAACCTTAATAATGAGGCAGTTCTTCTTGTCCCCATCAAAAGTCCAAATCTGACACTCCTCAAACACTTTACACTGTGCGAGACATTGCTCAGGATCCTCAACGTAGAGTATCGATAGGACAAATGGTTCAGAGCATTTTCCATGGGTAAAACACCCTATTGAACTGGAATTGGATTCTGCCAAGGATTGAACAATGAGGAGAAGAACAAGAGCTGCTAATAAGAACATCTTCGTCTTGGTCGAAAATGGCGAGTTTTGACGAGTATGAAAGCTCTGAAGTAGTGATCGCATTCTCTTGGCCTTATATAGCACCATATAACCTTTTAAAGAAACAGCAATGCAATGAGTTAACAAATGAATGTTAAGCGAATTCTTTAAAGAGAAGCATTATATGCAAATTTATGAAGAATGATGCATGATGACAAACCTATTAAATAGAACGGATCGTTTTATTAAAGAAGTAAAACAATTCCATTCAAACTAAGTTAAAACTATTCACTTTTATTTCACATAGATCTTTAAGAAACGATTACAGCATTAAAATGCCAATATTAAGCCCAAATTGATCCACTTTCATAATAATTTTGAACTAACATATGATACAATCAAAAGTAGTCTCTTAATCCTAGACGTTTTGATGTAATGTAATTATATAGGTAGACGATTACCAATTAGAAGGTCTAGAATTTCTTGCCAATTAGCATATGTACCGTTTCTAAATCCTATGTAATGTTAATTTTAGTGGACAATTATTTCTTCTAAATCATTAGGCACTATTTAAAACATATTTAAGAGACCCTATTTTGGCTCTTATTACATTGGCATCTGATTATTTCCCGGTCCATCCTGACCCCCATTCGGGAAGCTCTTGAACATCCCTTGCAGGCACTTCTGAAACGAGGCCTGGACAGAGTCATCAATGAACTTGCGCAGGGTGGAGCAGACGCAGTTCGGAGCCTCGGAGGTGTTGTTGAAGTAGAGACCGCTGGAGGAGCACGCCTCCGAATCAAAGGTCTGGGTGGAGACGGATGCAGCGGTCAGGTCCAGGAGTGGGGAGCGGGGAAGAGTCTTCGTGGTCATGGGATCGAATCGGACGCGCTGGCCAGACCTGAAATTAGAACAGAGTAAGGATACTTCTTAAACAATCCTCTTCAGAACTCACCTCAGCGGAGACCTGTGGAATCTCGTGGTGGGCGTGTCTCCTGCCATCTGCGGCCTGTTGTCCCGCTGCGGGGGCGTGCCAATCTTGGGCGTGGATGTGGCCTTGGGTCCCAGTTGCTGCTGCTCGGAGGGCTCCTCCTGTGCGGCACCTCGTTCTCCTTGTTGGAAGTCTCAGATCGGCTTGGAGGAGTGGCTGGGCTTGGGGGCGGAGCCTGGAGGATCTTCACCGAGGTTGTGGAGTCTAAATAGAAGGATAATTAATACAACTAATACTTAATTAGGTCATAATGTAATTACCGCCATGCCCCATCGAGCTGAGCGTCTTGAGTGAAGCGGGAGTGTCTGAAAAGTAATTAAAGTATTAAAATGAATAACTTAGTTAATGTGCATAATTATTCAGGCCTCGCCCTCTATAGAGGACTCCTAATATTGAATAAATAGAGGACATTTTTTCCATGAAAAGAGGACATTTTTACTGGCCATAAGCTGAAGATGAAGGGGTGGGTTACCCCCTACCAATAAAGTGTTGAACTTTTTTATTGCATTTCTGTGCATTTCAAACATAACTTGAAACTACTATAAAGGAACCTAAGTAAAAATGTAGCCACCTCCAGATTACCTCAGGAAACCTTTGGTTTAAAATTGTCCAACAAAACATTACAAATACTTCCTCTTATAATGTATCAAAACTTAATTGGTCACTGTAGACGGTAGCTTTGCCACTACCTGGTTCACAGGACGCAAATCAGTAGTCACTGCAGGGAGCATTGAGTAAAAAGCAAATGGGCCGGAGGCCAACAAAAGAAAATTCTTGACATTGCTCAAAAGTGATCCTAATAATAAATAATTACTCAAAAAGTCATTTCTCTGAGAAAAAGAGAACATTTTTGGTCAATAGAGGACATTTTGAGCAAAAAGAGGACACATTTTGTCCTCAGAGGATTATAGAGGATTTTGAGGTTGGCCAAAATGAAATAGAGGACAAAAGAGGACAATAGAGGACCTGTGCGAGGCCTGATTATTACCTCTGTCCCTTAGCGACTCCTCGTTGTGACTCCTTCCAAATCCAGAGTCCTCCTTGTTGCCAGTCTTATCCACCGAGGGAGACGTTTCCTCCTTGGAAGGCGGGTTAGTAAGGTCCTCACTCGGAGGAGTCTTCCTTGGCGTCTCCTCAGCCTGCTGCTTCCTCCTACCAAGCTTCTTCTTTGGAGGGGACTTGACTGGGGACGGGTTGAAGTCATCGTCCTCCTGAGACGAGGACGGCTCCTTGTAGCAGACCTTCTTCTTCGTATTCCGAGCCATGAAGCTCCAGAGCCCCTCCCCGGAGCTGGGCTTCTTCCTTGCGTAAGTGGCCACAGCCCGGCCGGGCTCCTTGTTGACGTGCGGAGTTGCGCTTCTGCCCACAGCCCGCTTGGTCGGAGGCGGGGCTTCGTCGTTCTCCTCCTTGGAGGCGTCCTCGTTGGCAGGGCTGCTGCGGCGCTTCTTCGACAGGATCGACTTTGGTGCCTTATCGGCTGATTTGAACAGCAGGAAGCTCCTAAAATGAGTGATAATTAGTTAATTATATCTTAGCCACGCCCACTTTTATACATACGTTGATCCGTCCCCGGCAGCCGAGGTGGGTGTGTTGGCGCCACGCCCCTTCATGCCCTTGCTAGAGTGAGCGGACCCGCGCCCCTTGTGCCCCACGGGGCCACTGTGCGGGCTGGTAGCAGTTTTGAGGGCGGCGGGGCTGCCCCTCGGGTCCTCCTTGCGGTACGACCCAGCATTGGAGTAGAGCGGCTTCTTGGATGCCCTCAGCGGCGGGGGCGGGGCGTCGTCCTCCGACTCGGAGTTGCACCCGAAGAAGCTCTTGTTCATGGGCATGGCGACCTGGGACTCCTGGGAGGACGATTCCGGGATGGATGTGACGATGAGTCCTTCGCTGATCTTGGGGGATTTCCTCTTGGGTTGGCTGGGTTGGTCCATGTGGATGTGGCCAGTGTCAGATGGGCGGGATTCGGGCGGATTTCGGGCTAATCTACAAAAAAAATTGTGTCGCCGTCTGTTCACGTTTCGTCACGATCACGCTTTTGAGTCTTTTCTTTTCTCTTCTTCAGCAAACTGAGTTCACGTGCACAAGGGATGCCAGATTTTTTTGTTAAAAAGTGCACGCTTTTGTTGGATTTTTTGCCAAACTGAATGCAGAAACTTAAACATGAATCATCACTCTGAAAAAGTAAGATTATCATTTAGTCAATTCTTGGACTTCAATTTGAAGGATAATGCTGCCAATTGGTATTGGAAAAGACACCTCTTTTGGACCGAAATGTCTCGTTTGTCAACCCTGATATTCCCTCCACGCGCACGCACACCTCTCCCTGTTTTCTTTTCACTTGCAGGATTGGACTCGCTCATCTCAGTTGAGCTCACTCAGCTCGATTTAGCCGCGAAAGCCGAAACGCCGAAATATTGAAATTACTTCGATGATTCGATCTTGAAAGTTGAAGCGTTCTCTTCGACCTTTCAAACAGAGAAACACCTCGGCCTCTGCTTCGACCCTCTCCTCTCTTATCTTGGCCTCACCATGCTGTCCCCGTCGCGCAGCCGCGTCGTGGCGCTGTCGGTGGCCGTGGTGTTTCTGTCCCTCCCCCCTCCGGCCGCCGCCTTCTTCACCTTCCCCTCCTTCGGAGACATCATGCCCAGCATCGGGGACTGGATCTGGGGCGCCATCCAGTCAGTCTTCAACGCCATCGTTGACCTGCTGCATAGGTAAGTTATACCAGCTCCTTGCCTACCACATGCCCCTTAACATGCTCTTTTACACCTTTAGCATCGTGATGTGGGCGCACCAGGAGACCGTTTCCAACACGGAGTCCTTCTTCAGCGACATTGGCACGTCCGGGGACCGCCTCAAGGAGATCGAGTCGTGGGCAGCGGTGGGGGGAGAGCGAGAGTACTGGCAGTCGGTCAAGGGAGAGCCGGCATCAGACTGGCTGTGGGCAAAGAGGATCGACGTGGACCGGGAAATTGAGTACGAGAGAGAGTTTTTAACACCTTAAAGACCTTTTTATGCTAATTATTATTATTCTAGGTCCTTGAAATCCCACCAGATGAACCTGCTGATCCGCCTCGGCTCCCTGGCAGGACTTCTCATCGTTCTCTGCATCATGAGCGGCCTCAAGATTGCCTCGGAGTCCAAGAAGGAGAAGAACATCAAGGAGGTCTGCATATAATGTATAAAATAGGCATACAATCTGCTTAAACCGTTTCTTTTTAGCTCCTTGAGGAGGCGAGGAGACGGTCAAACACAGGGCTGACCCCGAGGCAGGTGGAGCAGATGTCCACAATTGGAGTGACGCAAGGGGTTCGTGGGATTAGGAAGTGAAAGCCTAACTAATGGCAGATATTTAACCAGATTTGAAGATTGAATTTTTATTACATTTCGAACTTAACAAATGTGAAAAATTGGCTGTGACATTAACTGATAAGACGCATACTCGGTTACCTGGTTTGCATTTTTAACGAACTAATACCTACTATCTGGATATAAATATATTATCTTATGAGCATACACGAGAGATGAACAA
Source organism: Tisbe holothuriae (assembly GCA_900659605.1). Classification (NCBI taxonomy): domain Eukaryota; kingdom Metazoa; phylum Arthropoda; class Copepoda; order Harpacticoida; family Tisbidae; genus Tisbe; species Tisbe holothuriae. The sequence continues at coordinate 10,773 of LR138843.1, read as the reverse complement.
ACTCATTAATGATTGCATGGTACAATCCATGGTTCTATGTTGCCTTGTACAATCCAAGGACAATCGTACGATATTATTTTTTCGAGTCATTTCAACTTCTTAAGACCTTGTCATTGGTTGCTATGCTAGTAATCTCTTCCATCTCTTCCTTTCAGGTAGAAGAGGTTTACTAGCATAGCAGCCAATAACTTATTTGAATCCATTTTTGTCACCAGGCTTACCATGTACTAAAATTGCATTAATCTTGAACATGCGACTAGTAGTAACCAAAAAAATAAGTAAAAGACACTTGTTAAAAATCAATATTTTGTTGAAAGAAAAAATTAAACCTAAAATGGTCCTCGACTCCTTGCGTTCGATATTCAATTTAATAAGCTAGGCCAAGTCTAGAATCCCTTGGCTAGGCATAGAGACTGATTATGAGGTTGTTGAAGTTTATAGGAATGAAAAGTTTTAGCCACCAACAAAATAGAATATTAATGTCTACAGCTTTCTTTCTAGTGCAATTATATCATGAAAATGGAGGAGAGAAAGCTCCCTGTTGATTATAATCAATTTTCAAACAAATGGCACAATGGTCTCTTTATATAAATATTTAATTCGAATTTCAGCAACACTCCCTCATACACACCAAGATGATTAACACCGTTCACTTCATTTGCTCGTCAATGCTCGATTAATATTATTTTTGAATGTCAAACCACTGTCCCAATTTAAGGCCCATAATAATTGTGGCCCATCGTGTCTATTAGTGGTCGTAAACTCAGTCGACAGCCACTCCTTGTCCTGTCCACTTAACAATCGCCATGCATTTAACTCCCTTAATCCTGTTCGTATCCGTGGTTTTGGTCTCCTCAGCCATGGGTGGCTTAAGTGAGGAACAGCGCCTTGGCTTGATGCGTATGCGAAAAGCTCAGAGCGGTGGAGGTAGAAAATTTACAAGGTAAGGGTTTTAAGTATAAGAGTTGTGCAACGTCATTTACTTAGAAGTTACTTACTGTACACAGCACACTTTGGCGCAGTGGCTTCCTTGAGTAATAGTATATGCATGTGTATGCTTACCTGAGAAAAAAATTTCCAAGAGCCCATAAGAAATAGGATTAAGAGGCAGAGTTTAGAGAATCTTCACTATTTTATCATCGCTGTCAGGAAATATACCTACATTGCGAGGATATCCTTTCTAGACTAGGATTCACTAGTGAAAAAAGGAATGATGCACTTATCACCTGGTACCAATCACTTGTAATCCCATTTTCAGTGTTGATAATGAAAACGCCAAATCCCTTATCCAACGCACTAAAGCTGCCAGAGCAGAGCAGAAAACTCACGTCCTCAACAATGACAAATCCAAGTTTGGCAAGAAGGAACTGACTTCGGATTCATCGTCTAAACCAGTCCGACCAAGGCAACTTACACGGGAGGAGAAGGCAAAACAGTACGAAGTTTGTAAAGACCAGGAGGAGAAGGACTTTGAGGGAACAGAAGCGGAGTGGAAGAAGGCGATACAGACTTGCATCTGGGTGGGTTAAGATGACTCAGCAAATCATAATTTGGTTTTGATCTCTAACGAGGGCTAATTTAAAAACGACATCAGTTACATTTTCACAAGAAACGTTACGCTTTCAATATAATTTATTCAAAGAAATTTGACAGGATGATTATAATACATTATATTTGTATAGAAATTTGTTCAAAACCTGCGATCCCAGGCTTCCAGCAGTGAAGATAGCCCGTCAAAGAAACAGCTCAAAACGGATGCAAAAGCAACTTCTACAACAGGAGGAAATATGGGACAAAAAAGAAGATGGATGGCAGGAGTGTTTCAAAAATGTCAAGCTGCAGCCTTGAAGGACTCTGCTGGCGGAACGGAAGAAGAAAAGAAGGAGGAAATACAGAAATGTATTAAGGTATGCAAGCCTCAACAATTATTACACTATTTGATCATGAGTAAATTTTCCCCTTTAGGTCGCTGTCGCCAGCCTTTCTAAGCGACAAAACACTCAGACAAATGACGATTCAACTCGGTGGTCAACGCAGCAGCTCAAAACGGATGATTCAAAGCCAGCCACTGCTATATCTGGAAATGAACGACGGATAAATAGATGGAGGGTGGGGGTGTTAAAGAGATGTCAAGCTTCACTGGATGGTTTTGAAGGAAATGAGGAAGAGAAAAAGATCAAAATGCAGAAATGCATTGATGTATGCTCAGCCATTGCTACTATCACACATGTTTCCTTATAAATTTCTTTTCCATTAGGCGGCCAAGGAACGCATTCCCAAACGAGAAGGTGCGCAGACAACCTCAATCGGCAAAAAGAACCTCAAAAAGGACAGCAGCGGTGACAGCAAGCGCATCAATCGAAACAACAACGCCGTTTCGTTCAATGAAAAGATCGAGCTGCTCACGGCCGAGTGCGCGGACGCCGGTGATGAGACCAAGCCCGACTCTGAGCGCGCGTTCGAGTTCCTGTCGTGCATGAAGGTCCATGCTGTGGGAAAGGATGGGAAGGTGCGGTCGGTCAACCCGCTGCAGACTAGAGAGGAGCAAGAGAAACGCTTGCAGGCAAGGAGGACAATATTTGAATTTTCATGGGGATTTTCTTTAGAAGTTCATTAATTTTTAAGGCTATAACTTAAAAGTGGTAGCCAATTTTTAATGTAGCTCTTTAGTAATAATGAGCGATATTTAATAGAACGCATGAGGAACAATGAACGCATAAGCTTTATAGCTGCCTTTAATAACATTAAAAAATTTAATGTAGCTCTTTAGTAATAATGAGCTATATTTAACGAAGAACACTTTCAGTTCATAATGCAGAAACATTAAAAGCAACTCGTTCATTAAGAATAATTGTCATCAGACAAACTTTGATATATTTGATTAAGTAAAATTACATACTTTTTTTAATAATATCTACTAACAGGAAAAGCTAGAGGAGCTGCCCGACGCTAAGCAGGATGATATCCGCAAGACTGTCGAAGATCGTGAAGAGCGGCAGAATCAAATGTTGGCCGGCATGGGCAAGGATTTTGAGAATGACGGTCAGACCAAGGACAAGATGATGGAGGTTGTCTCGGCCCACTGTGCGATTGCTGCTGAGGCGAATCTGGGGTATGAGGAGGAAACCAAGGAGGAGAGGGAGGCCAAAGTGGAGGAGTGCATGGAGGTAAGGCACAGTGGTTTGAAAATGGGTTGAAATTTTATCCAGGAGGGCCGAGGGTTGAATTGTGTTCCGTCACCATTTAATGCAGAAAAGGGCCACTCGCTATAGAAATTAGTTCTGCAGCAAAATCTATTAACTTTCAGTTTACCTTTGTCGTTAAACTTTTAAGGATACGTTCTGCTAGAGGAGGACTATATATAAAAGAGAGATGAGCCCCTCCAAGCCAGGCAGTCTGAGTTTTGTCCCAACCTGCTGGCTTGCATAAGCTCAGCGCTCTTGACAAAAAATTGTCAAGAGATTAGGGATGAAAGATGCATGCCACAGGCTAACATAATATTAATAATTACATGAAGTAATTATGTCTTTGATTGTGGTGACTCTGTTTTAAACGTACATATATTGTCTTTAAGATTTTTAACAATGTTATTCAACATCTATTGCATTTATACTATATGCCAACTTTCGAAATGTACGGCAAAAGATGGAAATGTGTCATCCCTATTTCCTGTGCGCACGGACAACACCACGGCCAAGACAGCAGGGATAATTCCGGACAAAACAATGACAAAAGGAAGAAGAACTAGAGATTGACTAATGTTTCAATAATTTTAATTACATAATTATTAACTAACAATGGGCGGTTGCAAGGTGAAATCATGCAGAAACAGCTCAAACAAAGGATTTTCCATGCATGTGTTTCCAAAGGACAGTGTTCGTCGCAAAGAGTGGGAAAAAAGGTTAAATGTGGTCTATAAATCAAAATATGACGCCGTGTGCCAGGTACAATATATTATTAAGTGCTTTAATTTAATATTATATTACTGTTCGTTTGTGTTAATTTGCAGAACCACTTTCCTCCCTCCGCTTTCAAGCAGTCTGGTCAAAGAATTCTTCTCTGTGATGATGCCCTTCCTTTGCCAATAGTGCACAGAGATCCCCGCGGAGGTGGTGACAGCAGCACCAGTGGGCAAGCACTTCCAGGGAGTGAAGTTCCAGTGGGCGATGTCGGCGCGCGCACACTTCCAGTGGGTGGATTCTGCGTGCATCCAGTTGGTGGTGTCCACCCGCTTCCTGTGGGTGATGTCCGCGCGCTTCCAGTGGGTGATGTCCGCGCGCTTCCAGAGGGTGATGTCCGCGCGAGAGCAGAGGGTCATGACATCTCAG
>LR138841.1:7135-19929 GCA_900659605.1 Tisbe holothuriae | reverse complement strand
TCCCTTTTCCTGCAAGCTGGGCAGTGTCTGCAAAAAAGGAAGGAAGGAAACAAGAAGTTTTCTGGAAGTTTTCTGTAAGTTTTCCGGCAGTTTTCCGGTAGTTTTCCTGCATTTTTCCTTAAAATCGTCCTGGTGTAGGAGAGGCCTAAGGGAAGCCTACTGGAGTTTTGTCCGTATATCACTCACCGAGCATCTCCCCCGGCCCCGACCACGCCGCCGTAATATTCGAAATCGCCCCACTGCTCAGGATATCCACGCATGTGCTCAGTGCGCATGCGCACGCCGCCGTCCCGATGATGTACTCCAGGATCATGTTCCAGCCGATGACGAAGGCGATGAACTCGCCGATTGTCACGTACGAGTAGACGTAGGCAGAGCCGGTGGTGTGGGGGACGCGGACGCCGAGCTCGGCGTAGCAGAAACCTAAACATGGATGGAATGTTTCAGATTTTAAGCCCAGAGTAGTATTGATAGAATATACAGGGTAGTGTCGCTTCTTATAGAACCAGTTGGTCTTGGCACTCTTGGGTATGATATCACTTAAAACTAAAGTTCTAGTACAAGTTGTTACCAATGACTGATTCCTGAAGATAGGGTTGTACTCGTAGTTAAACTTAAGTGCTTTAGCACACACCGGAATTCTACTTATACTACGAAAATGTAACTAATGTCCCAATCATAAAATATAATAGTCATTATTGCCTGATAGCAGCGCAGCCACTCCTGCAATCGCATATGAAAGCACGACCGCCGGCCCCGCGATCTTCTTGGCCACAATGCCGGACACGAGGTACATCCCGGTGCCGACGCATGAGCCCACGCCGAGGGAGACGAGGTCACGGGTGCCCAGGACTTTCTGAAATTATATTTTGAGGAATAAACTTCTACGCTAAATAACAGCCGCATTATACAAGTTAATTTAGTTAATTAAATACCTCAGGCATTGAAATATATATACTCCGATAATACTCTATATACAGCCCACGTATAGTATTCATCAAAATGTTGGTAATACGTGTATTGGATAAAATAGGAATATTAACCAGCTCTACCTAACACTAACTTTAGGATAAACTGCAATAATAGCAGCACTCTTTAAGTTATTAACTCCTCCTAGGCGTTGAAATTATATATTCCCATAAAACTCGATACACATCCCTCGTTTTCATCGAAAAATGTTAATAAACTATGACCAGCTTTACCTTTAACTGGCTCTCATCGTTGTTCTCTTCCGTGTCCTGCAGATCACTCAGACTCTTCAACCTGAACAGCTTCCTCCCGAGGTTGCCCTTCCTGCCGCTGCTGCTGCTACTGCCAGTAGCCTCAGTCCCTGTGGATGGGGAGGGCGCAGCAGCCTCGGCCGCCTTGCTGCTGCTGCTCTCAGCCATGATGGTGTCACAACTACTCCGGAGTGGTCATGTGTAAATCGCTTTTAATCGACTCAAATGATCTTCAGGGTATTAGTTATTACACTTATTCTCTAATTTGTACAATAAATTACTTCTACTTTAACACTTGCTATTTCACTATCAAGAGGTCCGTAATATATTATTAATAAAAGTAATTCCATTCAATGCCTATTCTTCACTTCCCCTCCTCCTCCCTATTGTGTGTGAAGCAATGTAAGCGTTCTTCACTCCTCCAAGAAAGACCATTTGGCAAGAGAAGAAAGGCTCTTTCTTCGCCCCTTTTTGCCTCATTCCTCCTCCGTGGAAGATGGTCGTGGGAGTCTTCATAAAGGCGGACACTTGTTGAGCGAGAGTCCCAAGAAAAGAAGTCAGAAGGGAAAGCAGGAAAAGAAGAAAGATGTACAGTCCACTATTAATATTTATATATTAATAAAACTAAGCTAATAATAAGGTAAACATAATTTTTTGTTATTGCATAATAAATCATCTTGCAAAAGCGTATGATCAAGACACTGGTCAAGTTTTGGTATTAGTACCACTAGAATAAATCCATGTACTGTACTGGTCAAACGGAGCTCAATAGCAGCTAACAATGTCCATGTAATCCTTATAAAAAGAAAGGAAGCACGGCGTACACACCCTAGAGGCAACTAGAGTTAGATCTAGTCGGTGGATACTGGAGATGATGTGTACAATACTTCATAGAACTCGATGCAGTCACTTTTTACATACAAATATCTGTAATCACATATGAAGAATTGGTATCGCCAACTGCATGCATTAATAAGAAATGAAATAGGAAAACTTAATCTTTTTAACGTTTTATATATTTAGTCAATAATTCGCATATATTTATAGTAAATAGAAAAACAACAGAAGAAACGAATAAAAATTATAAAGGATTGAAGACACTTCTCATACAATTGATAGAATAGAAAAAGTTAATCCCTACAGAATTTAAAACGTGTTTTATATGCAAATTATAAAAAAATCTCTGTATGTACAATTCATTCTTTTTACCTATGATGTCGGGTTTAGCGATTGTGATATAAATCTTTTGTGTGGTATAATTTATTATTATTAAATCTCTACAAACTTGTAACAAATTCCGTGCTACCAAAAAGGCCTTTTAGCTGCTTAATTGAACCTAATTTGTCTCCCTTTAAGGAACCAATTTCATATTTTTAACACAAGGCACGACAATGTTGCCAGTTGATTGCAAAATTCCATCCTATTCAAACCTAAAAATGGTGTCTGTATGACGTTTGCGAATTTCCTCCTGGCTTTCTGTAACTTCTTCTTATAACAAATTCATCACATTTGGGTTTCTGTTCTTTTTATATATCCGGGGTTGGTTTTCTTGTTCAAATCTTGAGGCCAATTATTTTGGGGAGCGGGGGACTTAAATAATGTTGGAAATTATGGGAATGCAGTTGATTTTAACTCAAAAGTGATTGTATTGAGCAAAATTATAATTAGTGGAAGACATAAAACGTCCAACCTTGCATAATTAGGGGGGTATGTGATGATACGTTAACAATATTATGCTTTCAAATTGATTATTATGTAGCATAAAACAAATTGCACAAACTAAATTGATTTTGTACCTAAACTTGCTTGTAAAATATAAAGCCGCAGCGTGGCTGCCAAAAAGTTGCTTCTCCCCAAAAACACCCCAGATTCAGCCATCTATATTCGTTATTTCATCGCGTTATCCTGTTCATAGCTTGTAGGTCTTCTTGTGGGATTAGGAAAAGTGTAGATGTAGGAATAGTGTTATCAAAAAGGGATTCTTCTTCAACGTTTAACGCCTGGGTCCCCATACAGGGGTAGACGGGGCAGCAGCTGCCCCACCAGGGCCACGCCCACCCAGCGTGGGGAAGGCCTCATCAGACGCCCCCTGCCATGGCGCCCCAGCCCCAGCATGGAATCCCTTCTGCCCACCCTTCTTCTTATCATGGTGGTCCTCCCTTTGAACGGGCTTCATGTACTGCTCCATCTCCTCCTTGTCCCTTGCATCCTGGATGTACTCCTCCTCAATGTTCAGCAGATGATCCTTGCAATCGAGCACGTTGTCCTCATCGCCCATGATGACGACCAGGTTCGGGTCCGGGTCGGTGCGCTGGGGCAGCTTGATGTCCACGTTGAAGTCGGACATGATCTTGCGGATGCCAGCGCCACGCTTTCCAACAATCATCCCGTGCACGCGGGAGTCGATCTTCACCTCCTCCCTCGTCTGCGATTCGATATCCGACACGATCTTGAGGATGGCCGCCTTGGCCTTCTCCACGTCAGACTCGAGGCCGGTCACGGTGATGATGCTGTCGTCAGGCTCGCCGCGCTTCGGCAGCTGGACGTTGACGTCGTAGTCCTTCCTCAGCTGGGTGATGACGGCGCCGCTGCGGCCGATGATCTTGGGGTGGTACTCGACGGCAACCTCGAATTTGGTCTCAAAGCTCCTGAGCGCCTTGTCCGCCTTCTCGGCTTCGAGCTCGGCCACCTTCTCTGCTAGGCCGCCCTTTGCCGCCTCCACGTTGTCCGGGGTGCCCGTGATGATGATGGTGTTGCTCTGCATGTCGCTGTTGGGCACCTTGATGTTGACATCGAAGGCGTCCATGAGGGCGCGCACGCCGACGCCCTTGGCGCCGATGATGTAGCGATGGAATTCGTAGGCGACCTCAACTTCAGCGTTGACAGGGACGAGAGCCTAGATATAAAATAACATTATTCAATGCACAATGGTTTGGTAGTTATTAAGTCATCTGAGCCACTGTGTTTGTCGCCAATAACTAGCTCCAAGGTCTCCCCTATGGAATGGGTTCCCTCACTAAGCCAATCATCAGGCAGGATTCTCTTGCACATTTTGCGAACTTAAAGCCCCATTAAGAAATGAACTTTAAGCTATTGAGAGTGCGTATTAGAGATCAAATGAAACCGTGAAAGTTTGCTAGAAAAAGATTTCTAGTTCTTAGTCTTAGTTGATAATTTTAGCAGACAGTGAGGATAATTTTAGCACAGACAGTGAGCATAACCAGCCCAAACAGACTCGGGACTAGCATTAATTTTCAGTACGGACGGAAGCAAGTGTTTAAAATTACCTGCAGAGCCGCAGCAGCAGCCTCGCACTTCTCCTTCTTTCCACTGATCCTGATGATGTTATTCGCCGCATTCTCCTCGGCATTCTCAGCCCTCCGCTCAGGAATCTTGATCTGGACATCATGGTCGGCGCAGATGCGCTGGACCTTGCTGCCGCGGGCGCCCATCACGGTGCGGTGGTGGTATTGTTCAATGTGGCACTCGATGGTCACCTGGTTCTCCAGGTCGGTCACGATCTCCTCCATGCGTGCCTTGGCTGCCTTGACGCAGTTCTCGGCGCCCTTAAGGGTAACCTGGGTAGAGAAATAACGTATTAGTATTGTCTATTAATTGTTTAACACAAAGTTAGGTTAAATCATAAATGTATCCTATCTTTCCCAATCTTCGGATCAATCCCACATTATAAATGCAAGTACCCGAGGATTTCAACTGCAGGATTTTTATTCAATCTTGCATTCATTTGGCTGCCGTAAGAGCTACAGTGAGAGCTCCCCGACTATTAGTAGATGCTGTCCAGTTATAATTACGTAATTAGCCCTTTAATTACCTTGTCAGACTGCACTCCAGACCTCGGGAATGAGACGATAACACCGCCAAACTCCTCTCCAATGTTCCTCAGGACCTCGCCGCGACGTGCGACAAAGTGCCTGTGGTGCTTCGGGTCCACCGTCATGGTGTCCTCGACCACGTTGTCCTGCAATAGAGATAATTGGTTAATAACATACTTAATTACAGGTAATTAACGCTATCTAAGTGGGTAATTATCAGTCGCACGGTATGTCATCCTGGCGAAAGGTGTTCAGTTAATGCCTCGCATGGTCAGATTTGGGCGTTTTTAGCACCAAGATTGTAAAGTTTCAAGCCTATTCCCCCAGAGGAAGCTTCAATGAAAGCATCAGCGATAACGGGAAAAGAGTGCAGACCAAACAACTTCCCATAGTGCCAATTTCTTAAATATGTATTTAGTGCTACTGGGGTAACGTGAAAAAGGCGAGAAGTCGAACGGCACAGAAGCAATTCCTCTCCCATAATGTCACCACTTCAGCAATCATATCAGTCCTCAAATGGAGAAATGAGCTATCCGCAAAAACGCCCTTAGCACTTCAAAACAGCCGTATCGTCAAATTTGAGAGCAATAACCGTCACTCCCGCCCCACAATAGAAATATTTCAGTGAGCAATGCTTCATCACCACATTGCTTGTGTGATTAGTAGCAATTCTTCAGTAACTCACCAGTCCCTTAATCCTAGTCTCCAGCTCAGCCTTTGCCTTTGCCACGGCCTCCTTGGTCCCCAGGATGGTAATCAGCTCCCTGTCCTTGTCCTTCTCCCCGGGGAAGATGATCCTAGCCCCGGTCTTGTCCCGGATCGCCTGGACGTTGGTCCCGTTCCGGCCGATGAGGAACTTGTGGTGCTCAGGCTTGGCACGGACCTCGGCAGACATGGACGAGAGCTGCTTGTCCGTGGACATCTCGAGCAGCATCGTCTTGGCCTTCTCGACGTCGTCCTTGGGCCCGCGGATAGACACCTGTAAAGTAATAATACAATTACTAACCATTCTTAAGATATGCAAGGTTTAAAGATGGTCAAGTTCGTTTCAGTCTAATTATGGAACGGTTGTTAGGTTTCGTTTCATGTGGTAATCAACTGGGAAGATACAAATCATCATGTTTAACTGAACAAGTGAGCCAGCATATATTGCTTTTAATTACCTTGTCCGATTTCGAATCCGATGGCGGGAACTTGATGCTCACCCCGCCACAATCATCCATCACGGACTGAATGAGCTTGCCGCCGGATCCAATCATCGTGTTATGGATCTTGTGCGGGATCTCAATGTCCACATTCACCACATTGGCCATCTCGGACTGGATCTTCTGCACGGCCTCCTTGGCCTTCTCCACGTTCGCCTTCTTGCCAGTGATGGTGATGACGTCGCTCTCGGAGCCGGACTCTGGCAGCTCAATCCTAGTCTCAGTCTCTGTCCTGATCTTGCGGATGGTCGCGCCGCCCTTGCCAATGATGAACTTGTGGAACTGCTTGAAGATTGGCACCTTGACCTGGTAGTTGGACTCTTGCAGGTCGCGGAACATCTTGTTCAGGGTCTTGGCGACCTTGTCTACGTCGTCCTTGGGGCCGCGGAGCTTGACAATGTCCGACTTGGATCCGACGTCAGGGAAGGAGATTTGAACCTTCTCGAAGTCGTCGCGAAGCTTCTGGATTGACTCTCCCTTGGGGCCGATCAGCTGGCGATGGAAGCGAGACTCGATAATGAGGTCCTTTTCACGCTCGTTTTCCATCTTGGACACGAGAGTTTCCAGTTCCTAAACAAGATGTAAAACACCGTTAATGACATTCTTAATGACATAATCACATGTTAATAACCAAGTTAAGGTCAGTAGTGATGGTGGTCTAGGTTTTGGTTTCATTGAGGTTAGATGGACCGCTCAATTAGCAAATACTCAAATAGTCATCATAATGAGGCATCATTATCTAATTAACGTCTTTAATTACCTTCTTAGCCTTGCGGACGCCCTCCTTGTTTCCTTCAATACGGATGACGGTCTGGCCATGCTCGGAATCGGGGATGTTGATCATGACATCGGTCTCCTGCTTGATCTTGTTAACTGTAACAAAAAGGCACATTATAAGCACATGTTGGGACTTATTTAATGCATATAAACGGCATTAACATGTTCAGAATCTCATAATAAGCATGACGATTGCACTGCCATTCCCCACCCTGACCCCGGCCGGGTACACCGCCAGCCTCGACCGGGCTAAACCGGTTGCGCCGCCTCGAGAACCGAGGGGAGCTCCCGGCATGCATAGCTCAGCTTCGGCCATTGGTCATCCCAGCTGGGGCAGCTGTCGGGTGAAAGGAGGGCGCGCGCAAATTCAGACGACGCGCATGAAGTTGTCATCAGGTTAAGATAGGTGAATACAGGGTGATAATGTTAAAAGGGTACAAAAAAGGCCTCAAATATATTATGCTCAAGAATGGTGCTATGCTGGTTATAAAGCAAAAGTAAGTTCAAGATGTGAACTCTTAAACGTACTTCAAGCATAAATTTTAACAATTAAAAAAAATCACCCTGTAAAACAAGCAAATATATCTTTATCTGTTACCAGTAGAGCCTCCCTTTCCAATAATATGCTTGTGGTACTTGGGGTCCACATTGATCTCTGCAAAGTCGGTGTTCTTGATGAGGTCGTTGGCCATGGTCTCCAGCACCTCGCGGGCCTTCTCCACGTCCTCGGGGCCGCCCTCGATCTTGATCTTGTCGCCGTTGTTGACAAACTCAACATGAGCCTGGAAAATAGATGAATATTGGGGTTAACGTTGCGTATGAATTATGTTTAGAGGTGAAAAGAAGTTTCAGAGCGCAGTTAAATCATTACCAGAGCCTTTACACGAGTAAAACTTGGTTCATATGACACGCATAAGTTATCATCACTAAATGAGGGCATTAGATTGTTCACTACTACCCGGATGCCAAAGATATTGTTGGATTAACCCGTTAGAAAACTCACCTTTGGCACCTCATTCGTGATCTTCTGAATCGTCGCTCCCTTCTTCCCAATAATGTACTTATGCAGCCACGTCGGACAGTCCACAATGGCGCTCGTCACACTATTGGCATGCTGGTACACCTTGGTCAGCGCGATGCCGAGCTTCTCCTGAGGCCCGCGGAGGGTGATCGTCTCCGAGTTGGAGTCGGCCGTCGGCATCTCGACAAAGACGCCGGTCTCCGAGAGGATCTCGTTGATGGAGTTGCCCTTGGGACCGATGATGTAGCGGTGCTGGGACTTCTTCACCTCGACGGAGACTTCGCTGAACTTGCGCTCCTGAAAATGGCGGGAAAATTTGAATATGCCCACAAATGAACCGGCTCATATTGCGCTTAATGTCGTAATCAGTGCGCAAGGTTGGACATCAGGTGTCAGAAGAACGAAAGTTATGGCTATATTATATCATCACGTAACTGTTTTAGTAGATATTATATATAGTTTAAATAATGCTTACCATGTCCTTATGCATAGCCTTGATCTTGGCCACGACCGCGTTCACGCCGTCCTTCTCGCCGGACACGCTCAGCTCGTGCTTGTCCACGCTCAGTGGTGGGATGTTGATGCGGACGGAGGCGTCGCCGATCAGGCGCTTCACGTTCTCACCGCTGGGGCCCTGGATGAACGGGTGGTACATCTTGGGGATGTTCAGGACCTCCCTTGCCTGCTTGCCCTGTAATACAAACATTTAACGTGTTAATGGCAAGTCTTAATGGTAGAATAGCAAGTGTTAAAGAGTAGAATAATGTATCCCAACTTTCCCAATCTTCGGATCAATCCCACATTATAAATGCAAGTACCCGAGGATTTCAACTGGGGATATATTTTCAATCTTGCATTCATTTGGCTGCCGTAAGAGCTATGGGTGAAAGCTCCCCGACTATTAGTAGATGCATAAATCCATAAAGTATACCCTAAATAACAAATGGTACCCAATCCCTTAACAAAATAAATAATAACCCTGAATTAAAATATTCCCTGAAATATTATGGTTGAATGTATTGGAAGTTGACTTACTGCAATGGTCTGACAAAAGAAATTGAATAATATAGATTAATATAGGTGTTTAAAGTTATTAAATAATGTGTAATTACCTGCTCATCCGACAGCAGCCTAATCTCATGCATGGCCTTCTCAATCCCCTCCTTGGGCCCGGTAATAGTCACACTATCACTATTATCCGCCGCCTTCGGAATGGAGATCTTGGTGGCGGTCTTGGCCTCCAGATCCTGCAACCTCGCGCCACCCTTACCCAGGATGAACTTGTGGTGATCCTTGGGCACCGCGACCGTCTGGCTCGCCTGAGTCTGGAACTGCACGAGCAGCTCACGTCGGGCCCTCAGCACCACGTCGTTCTTTCCCGTGATGAGGAAGGTTAGGGATTGGTTCTTGGAGCTGGACATTTCGATCTTGGCGCCGGTTTTGTCCATGACGTATTTCAGCGTCTTGTTGCTGTCGTCGCCGCCAAAGACGCCGCCGCCCTTGCGCTCCTCCACGGGGATGTTGAACACCTAAAGAAAGGAAAACAAACATTAACAAATGCCCAACAAACTTCAAAATATGACCGTAAATAGTCAATGTCAGGCTCATTAAATCACAATTTTTGCTCTCATGGTGAATTTGGATAGTTCAAGCAAGAGTTGATCATCATACAGAGAGAGAAATATACGTTAAAACAGATCTTAGCTTTACCTGGGTCACCGTGGACGAAGCCAGCACAGGCTTCTTGCTCCACTCCCCCATCACGGACCCAGATCCGGGTCCCTTTCCGGGCGCGGACGCGGGCAGCGATGGGAAGAGATCATCGTAGGACTTGACGGGCACGGGCTCACCGCTGGTGCTAGTGCTGGGGACAGCAGCAGCGACCTCAGCCGGCTCAGCGTTGCCATTGCTGCTGCCGTTGGTGGCGTTGGCAGCGTTGATTTCGGCCACGGCTGCAGCGCCGTTGCCGTTCATACCGTCTTGGTCCATGGTTCTCGCCGGGTCGGGGGTGAAAGAAACTGGAAAAAAACGTGTCATCAGGGTTGCCAGTTTGTTCAAAGGAATTCGGCCAAAAATGAGACATTCAACTGTATCAATGTCATGAATCGAGTAACCAATGTGGTGCTGGTTCCCGGGATTAACACAAAGATAGTTTTACTCTTGCCTCTGGGTTGATTGGTCGGTTTATCCAATAAGACTGGACCCTCCTGCCCAACCCGGGCTATTAACAATATGTAATAATGATTTCTTGACAACCCTGCTTTGCATCTTGCAAACGTGTCATACGCGTTGAAAACGAGACTCGCAAGTCGTATATTCCCCAAAACTAGTTTCGAATTTCTACAAGTAGTTGCCACGTTAACTAGCAAAATCATCATGTATTTTACTGAATCATAAAGATAATCAATGTTCATTGCATTTATAGCGTTGAATAATTTCAAAGTCATCATCGATTTTTGCTTCGCAACCATTGTTAGGACGCAACACCTGAGCTAAAGTAGCATCTTTTGGTCAACGACTTCCAACAGGTCCTCGGCTACTCTTTGGCCCTGGCCTGGTTGCTTTTCTACCTGGCTTGCCAGACTTGCATTTTTCCTCCCACTTTTGCTTTTGTACACCAAAGTCTACTCTGTACTCGTCTCCTACACTACACTTGTCCCTCACTCACTCCCTCCCTTGCCTTTCCTGCTTTAAGTGAAGTCTTCCTAGCGCTATAGCCCATGCAGTGCATGCAAGCAGGCGAATCGCGGATCTACCTGTGCAGAGAATCAAGCTGGAGGAGCAAACAGAGCACTAAATAGCCTTTTAAAGAGGAACAAGGATCCATAAACCATAGGGAAATGAGGCTCTTTGAGTACTAGCTGTGATCTAATCAGTAATTATCTTCAGAACATATGATATGAACTAAATTCGTTTTCTAATCTTTTCTTGCAACAGATGAGGCGATCAGACGCTGCTTGAACAGAATCGACCGGCGATCGCGATTTCATTGGAAACAACCCCATTCAAGTATCGCAGTTTTCAACTCCTGGCATGTCTATGGCGTATTCCATTGAAATAGAGCACGCCGCACGGGGGACAAACTCAAAATTGCAAACGAGGAGGCGGAGCGGACGCCACAGCCGAAAGCGAACCCAAGAGGGACCCCAATGGGGCAGACAGAGCAACCAGCATTACTATACATATTGGGCCAAACTGATAAATAGAATTCCCTAGTGTGGTGTTGTGTGCTCGTTCTCTTACCTGTGTTTACTTCCACCTAATTCCGGTTAATCCGTCCGTTGAGGTCGTGCCGCCGTGAGAGACACTTTGAAGGTGAAGAAGGATCGCAAAGGGAAACAAAAAGGAACCAAAAAGGGGCGAAGCAGCACTGGCGAGACGAAGCTGGAAAACAAATTAAACAGTTCATTAGTAACCCATTTTATACTCTTGTGCATAACTTCCTAATAGTCTTCTCGAAAGTCGGGTCAACTGCCGTCGTGGCAAGTAAGAGAGCAGCAGCGGAGAGCACAGAATGAAAGAAAGAGGGAAAGACGGAAACAACTTCGAATGGGGCCCAGATGGACAAGCTAAGGGACCTAATAGGGCACCCAGGGGGAAAAGTACACCTGCAGGAGTGCTGTGGGTCCCCTATAGCCCCATGGGACGGCCCCTTGGGGCTCCCAATGGGTTCTTTAAAAGATGGCCGTGTTCTTACCTTGGAGGAGCTTCTGCTGGGACTGAGTCCGATCGAGAGAGAGAGAAATGAACGAAGTGCGCACACTCACAATTCACTCGTCCTGGCTTGGCTGGGCTGTCTCAGCCCTATCAGCCCACGCCGGCTGGCAGGGGCTGAGGGACGGAAGGGAAGGAGTGAAAAAAGAAGCCAGAAGCCAGAGAGGAAATGAGGACGAAGTCAATTCAGGGGAACCATTTCAAGACTATACAGAAGGGGATCAGATTGAATATTCTTCGTTGGAGTTGCATTAATGGCAAAATGGGCAATCAAACTACGCCGTTGGGTACCTAATTACCTTCCTCATTTGCAACTTACTATAGTGAAAGCTTAATTTAAGTGTACTTAAGATATATTTAAGAGTACTCCATGATTATATATGTCTCCCCTGCCGAAATGTTCTCCCAGCTTCTTCTCCTGACGGACGGCGTGGCTTCTCAAAATTTCTTGTCCTAAAGAAGATGCGTCAGGGATGACAAAAGAACGTTTTGGAGACCAAAATTGCTCTTTCATTTTAGGTTTTAAGTCAGAATATGGATAATTATACTACAAAAATGGTCCTAATGTCACATTACATCAGTGTTCTACGGAAGAAGGGGAAGAATTCTACGGGTGAGCTGCTCCGCGCGGTGATTCGACAAAGGAATGACTGTAATTTGCTTCTCCTCGCGCTCGTTCTGGCCTGCCCAGGCTGTCCCCTTTTTTGACGGAGCAAAACGCAGGCGCGGAGAGCAAATTAGGGGCATTGATTTGCGGCGCTGCCGCTCATAGCAGCTCAGTCGTAGAATTCTTCCCCTTCTTCCGTTCTACCGTACATTCCATTATCAACGTTTTATAAAAAAGATATGTAATACTTTCCTACAACTGGCTACAAGTTGGCTACGAGTCATACGGGTTCAGGTAGCATCCCTAGCTCAGGAAAGCAAGCTGAGCTCGGAATCAAATTCAATGATTACAGTCCCTTAGATAAGACACTCAGCCTGAGCCCTAGGCCAGAGCAATGGAACAGCTCCCTCTGGTGGG
>LR138840.1:12893-25100 GCA_900659605.1 Tisbe holothuriae | reverse complement strand
GTCTCTCTGCGTTTTTGTGCAGTAATGCCAACTACTCTCATTCCTTCTTCCAAGAAAAACCAATTCTGAAAAGCTGCTTATGTAGAGGCAGCTTCTTTTTCCTTCTAGCATTGAGGATAAGTCTATACGAGCTTCTTCATGCACGACATACACATGGTGGAGTATAATAATCCATTGTGTATACGTTGTTCTTCTCTGTAGACCATAATTCCATTCTCAATAATAATCTAATAATGTTGGGCTTTGTTGGACAAGGAAATGGATAACTGTGTATTTTACAAAGCGGTTTAATATTACCGTATGCGGACCTAATTTCACATTGCATAATTTAACAGGAAATGCCTCTTTCTCATCCACAATGAGGTCAAAACTGACTATTGTGACCTTTAGAGGACTTTTATTTAGCTCATAATACCGGAATCCACCAGTTAGTGCGACAACAAAGTCAGAATTGATGCGACAGCTTATTTGGAATTAGTTCGAATACAATAGGAATTAATTCGACAGACCAATGAGAACTAATTCGAAAGTTTTGATAATTGGAATTAATTCGACAACAGCTATACATACAGTCAAATGTACAGAGGCTCTCTGAATTGAAATGTCAGAATAATTTCGACAGATCAAAGAGAAGTAACCTATGCAGTTGGTAGAAATGCGAAAAATATATAATTATGTGCAATCATTAATGAAATATTTTTGTATAGTGATCTGTTTTTAAATTAGGTAAAGCATACCTATTAATTATTAAAAATTATTTACTTGTAGCCCCCTGAATAGCCGTAAGCATTATATTAGTTTAGCTCTAATTTGACATTTACTCCTGGTTAAATGTTACTGGCATTCCTATATACCCTTGGTTACTGGTAATACTAACAAATAATATATGGTAATCTATGTTTGGTCGCATTTATATGTTATCCATGCAAACTGGTATGGTAGTAACACAATATAAATATAATAGTTTTGTGCAGGAATGACATAAACACTGTCGAAACAGTTCCAAAAATAAAAGTCGCAATAATTCCTATTATCTAAAATCGAAATTAGTCAGTTTATTTTGTCGCATTAGTTCCAGTACATTTGGCTAGTCGAATTAATTCTATTTGAAGTCGAAAATGTTCCGATTGCGTGCATTCGAAGAACTTCCATCTGATTTGTCGCACTAACTACGCGCTACCCATAATACCAGTTCCTCTACCACTCAGATGACAGGTTTACCGTCTTTCTTACAAAATGTCACTGATAAGTTGTGTAATAATTTGGCTTATAATATAATATATCATTGTATAGGCGACATAAATACCGTGTCTTTATGACAATAGATCTAATTGATTGGAGCAAGAATGTTGTAGGGGGTTTGAATTGGAGTAATAATAAGACAGATTAATGCAATTACGGTATCTCTATGATCATAGATATTTAATATGAGTACTTCTACGTAATGGATAGCAACGATGAAATAACAAAAAATTAGAAAGACAGGTCATGTCATGTACATCGGCTGTCCAAATGATATAAGAAGCAAAAAATGCCAAATCTGTTTTTTTTTCTACATAATTCTATAAAGAGCTTGATATAAGCACGTGAAAGAGTTTTTAACCTCTTACGAGTATATACCTTGACTAGTATCAGTAAAGAGAATAAAACATATATACGTTAAAAGTCTTCATTGGCTCTTCTGAAGACCTTCAATTTTGGCTAGAGAAATCTTATCCTTTGGACAACCAACATGAAATATGTTCAATATTAACTATTTCCTTTCCTTTCTTCCAGAGCTACTACTTTGACTACTACTCCCGCTACCTCGAGGACTACGAGTCCAAGCACGACCCCGGCCTGATCGGCTCCCTCGAGGCCTCGCTCTTCATGGACGACATCATGAGCAATGGAATGACGCTCTGCACCATCATGTAAAACACAAGGATGAATGCTGCATGATGATGTATATTTACAGATCGGCTGTCCAAATGATAAGAGCTCTGTAGTCAAATTTTGTAACTCTTCAGAAGAGCAAATGGAGACGGAAATACTATAAAAGTACAGAAGAGGTAAAGGACTCATTTGAATGCATATTTAAAGTGCTCTATAGTATTAGAACATACAAATTTGGCACCCTTTGCATCTTATCATTTGGACAGCAGAGATTAATGTGGTTTTTATGTTAATGATACTATTGTCTGAGGTATAATGCAGTTGCAATGAATGGATACAAATACAAAAGGATTGTAGCTTTGGTGATAAAGCTGCCTGGTGCTCTATATATATGAATGAAGAGAATATTATATATGAAGAAGAGTTGAATATATATATATTTACCCCCCAGGTTAACAATGAATGATTGAAAGAATTCGACTGTCCAAATGATAAGAAGCAAATATGCCAATTGAGTTTGTTCTAATACTATAAAGAGCTTGAAATAAGCATTCAAAAGAGTACTTAACCTCTTATGTACTTTAATAGTATCAGTACAGAGCATAAAACATATTTTAAAGGACATCATTGGGTCTTTTGAAGAGCAACAATTTTGGCTTGAGAACTCTTATCATTTGGACAGCTGAGATGTATTGGGAAACCCTAGCTTTTTCTACTATAAAATGCTTTTAAAATCTACGTAATGTAAACCAGGTCCGATGGGTAATAAGAGTAAAAGCAGGAAGCCACTATTTTAGTAACACAGAGAAATATTATACCAAAAAAGGAAGTATTATATAAGTGTATTTGAGGGGTACAGTTAAAATATTCCGGAATGAGTTTTTATCCCCCAAGGCACATTTTTGTAGAGATGGAAATATTTATAGAGTGAAGAGAAATATGCATTAAAGGAAAGAAAAATACTAATACAAAATAACTATAAAACATGTGAAATACATATAAATATGAAATACCAACGAATCGGCTCTATCTTTCCGCATTGAAGCTTTCTCTATTGCTATAAACAAACTTTCTGAACCGCTGAAAACCATTCAACTTTTTAGGCATCGTATCGCTTTCTAACATGCATAAAAGCATACGTTTTGTAGCCCCCAATATCTACACACATCAGCATATATCAGCACACAATGCATGCAAGAGCAGACCGATTGATCATTTTTGACATTACAACGTATCGCCTTACAAACAAGCTTATCAAAGTACAAGTATTTTTACTAGAGCACAAGCTCGTGGCGGAATGGTTAGTGTGCAAGACTCCCATGTAAGGGGTCTGGGGTTCAAATCCTGGGCCAGCTTGTTTTTTTTTCAATCGCTCTCCAAAAAGCTGCCACACATATTGCCCACGTGTGGTGAGCTATAGCAATGGACCTGAAAAGATAGTACCCTTAAATATATAAACAGGGATGCATAACAAATATTTAAAAAAAGTATTTTTACACGGTGTTATGAAGCCTTCATTTTTTCGTACATCTCTTTCATCTTTATTCTATGAAAGGTGTGGAAAAAGTGCAAAGTCTGCCGTTTATTGTGTAAAAATTCGTGGCAAACTTTTCGACGCCTTAAAGTGAACCTTGCCCTCTGTGTTAATGCAACACTTTATGCTTGGCATAGTACGATTTTTGTTGGAAAGTTTAGTTTTGGAGGGTCGATTCTTCTCTCGTCCATATAAGTCGTTAATGTGTCGGGCTCGATTTCCTCCGCTCTGTTTTTTGCTGATTAGCTCAAAAGCCTGAAAGTTTTTTTGCCTGCACTCTATGTCCATCAATTCAGTTAACTGACGAAGTTTCGCATTTTTCTACAAGGTTTGTGCCAATTTCCTTATTTAGGAAGAAACTTTCTTCGTCCGAATCGCGCGCAGTTGGCAAATAAAAGAAAGCGACTCTTGCAAAAAAAGATAGAAAGAAATGGGAACTGCTGATAGTCTTGATATCTTTCTTACACACACAGCAGGGATGCCAGATTTTATATTTGCAAAGAGTAGTTTTTGCAACACGTACAGTAAACAAAGAGTCTTCTGAACATGTTAGTACATACAATGTACTACATAGTACATTGCCAAACTCGATAATGTGTTCCTTGACCGTATTTATGATACATATCTGTATTCCTGCCAGTCCATTTAATACATTGATCCATTCCCTGCCATTCTAATTGTTGCATCAACCCTTCCCTCAGCCCTGTTTTCCCCAGCTTCATTTTCTGACCAACAGTCCGATTGAATGCCCAGCATTTCTTCATTACCGTTTTTGCCACCTTCACCGTTTTATATATAAAGGACTCCCCTTCGGCTGTTCAAATGATAAGAAGCAAGGTGTCAAATAAATCAGTGCTAATTCTATAAAGAGCTTGAAATAAGTATTCAAAAGAGTCCTTAAGCTCTTATGTACGTTTATAGTATCAGTACAGAACATAAAACATACGTTAAAAGTCTCCGTTGGCTATATTTTTGGCTAGAGAACTCTTATCATTTGAACAGCCGCCTTGGAACTGGATGAAGAAGGATTCCCTATTTGTCAAGGCAAACCAGCGGCGCAAACACACCGAGGTATAACAAAAAAGGATTAAAGATGGAAAATAGATTGAAGACAGCTGCTGAGTTTTCTTCGACATTCACTCAGTGCATAATAGCTCTAATTTGGCAACATTATACTATCTCTAGAACATGGTTGAAGTCATTGCCGACCTCTAACTAATCTTGTATCAAAGGTATCTTTACAATGCTTTCCTCTCCTCGATCCCCCACGGACGAGGCAATATAAATTCAGCGGAAACTTTTCTAATCTCGGTTCATACTTCTTCTTCTTCCTGAGCAAACCCGAGATCCAATTATTTCGGCGCGTTTTTCCTCCTGCTTCGCTCGCCGCTCATCAAAGGATTTTTTTAGACTCAGTCTGAAAAAGGCTTTGATGATGATCGTCATTATCACCTTGAAATGGTGCTGTGATTAGGTGGATTGGCGTACTATAGGAGTGTGAAGTACAAATCGGCTGTCCAAATGATAAGAGTTCTCTATCCATATTGTAACTCAACCCAAAGAGCCAACTTGGACTGTTAAAGTCAAAGTATGTATTATGCTCTGTACTGATACTATACACAAATAAAAGGGGTTAAAGACTCTGTTGAATGCATATTTCAACCGCTTTATAGAACAAATTTGGCACCCTTTGACTAATATCATTTGGACAGCCAAAATGCAAGATGAAGATATATTTGTCACAAAACACATCTTTTGGCCTAAGATGTTTGTCCTAAAATGTT
Source organism: Tisbe holothuriae (assembly GCA_900659605.1). NCBI lineage: Eukaryota > Metazoa > Arthropoda > Copepoda > Harpacticoida > Tisbidae > Tisbe > Tisbe holothuriae. The sequence continues at coordinate 19,907 of LR138840.1, read as the reverse complement.
CTCTAGCCCAAATATTGCCTCAATGGTATCTATTACAGGCAGAATTTTATGTCATCAATATTTATAATAAATTAAGTAAATTGTCTCCCCATGACGTGCGATTTCCCTAGCGGTTCCTAATTTAAATATCTTCTGATTATGCCATGTATCAAAGATGCGCAATACACCAAACCCAATTACAAAATCCAGCAATAGCTGTCTCTAGCTCTCCCAGGAATTATGTCTTAATAGACAAGCTTCTCCGTCTTCGTATCTATCTCATTGTTCTTGTTTTCGGCTATCAAATGATGACAAGTGACTTTTGTGACAGGCCCAAGAGATGGAGAGAAGAAAGCCCTCTGAGTAAACTGTTATTAGCAATGAACATGCCTGGGTTATAGTCACTCTACGTAAAGTCTTGGGATTGCTGGGGAACTTGCAATTGACCTTGAAACCTCCCTGAAACAGAGCTGAGGCAAGAGTTCCAAAAAGACTTAGTCCGATTTTTAAAAAGGTTAGGCCGTTCCTAAGGTTCCTTAGTGCTAAGTATTTGGTTTAAGGCGTTATGCACTTCACATTGGCTGAAACCAAACACTTAGCGTTAAGGAACACCTTAGGAACTGCTTAAGCTTTTTAAAAATTAGACTCTGCTGTCTGCAGAGACTCACTCAGTCTCAAGGCATTCAGTCTAAAATTGGAACTCTTGCCTCAGCTCTAGTACAGCAAGGTTTTGAGCAAAATTTTGAAGTTCCGCACCGATCGCAGATCTTTACAAATCTTGTAGATATTTAACCTGTTACTAACATTCACAGAGGGTCAATGTAAGTCAGGTGTCAGATATCTCTCTATAAGAGGCAACCGTCAAATATATAAACGACATTAACTTCTTCTTTACACGAGACAACATACATCAAGTATGGAATCTTGAGGGATCATCCAATAAAGAAAAGGGCCTTATTTTTGACAAAGTTTTCCTTGGTTTTCCTTCTTGCGAAGCAGATGTCAGAAAATCAGTCACTCAAAAGTCACCCTTCATATTTTTTGGGTTGTCTCTGGTGCATTACATGATTTAAAAACGGTTTTAGTGTGTGTTATGTGACGATTTTACAGTTTTATCGATCTTAAACATCCGGACAAAGGATCTAAAATAGCCAAGAAGGCAAAAACTTGACATGATTTATAGATGGGACTATTTTGAAAAAAGGTTCCTAGGCATACAATTTGGACTTCTTTATGCTATTAGAGGCTATTCTATGTATACATACTGTATAAACTAAGAAAGAATGTAGATCCCTTAAAATATCCGCAATTTTCCTTGCATGGTTTTTCTGCACGTTTTCCCCGCATGATTTGCGATTTTTACCGCAAAATCGGCTTTTTCTTGAAAAAAGGATCAGGCAGAACTTTCGATAAAGGCCCTTTTCTAAGGTTCTACCGTGTATAATATCATCATTATGCATTTATTTAACCAGTTAAAGACACAAAAAGACGGAGCAACAAGGAGTCTTAATCCTTGAGCTAGAATATGAAAAGCACTTTCAAACATGCCATGAAACTTTCAAGTCATTAATCATCTTCTCTTTGATAAATGCACCAGCTCTGAACACTACTTTTCAATTAGTAATAACTCACTTTTTTGATTAATATTCTATAACTTTCTCATCTAAAGGACGCTTCATCGTATATTCGCCACTTTTACGATCTGCATAGAAACGAGACTTTGGAGAGAAGAGAGAGAGAGAGAGAGAGAGAGAGAGAGAGAGAATGCATCCAAGGAGACAAAAGCCAACACAGAGAAAGACATGCAAGCCAAAGTAGAAACCGTAAAAGCCAACCATAATACACCCAGTGCAAAGCAGTTTTTGCAAAAGCCTCTTGTACATGGAACACAACCCATGTGTATTCATATACACACATAAGGCTTAAAGGAAGGGGGACGTGGTAGCCGTGATTGCAAGTTGCTCGTCCCTGCGGCCCAGGAGGTTGCAAGTTTGAATCCCCCTGCGGCACACGAAAATTTCGAAATGGCTTTCATGGTGTGTCTGGTCAATGACCACTGTATTAGGGGTCATTGGTCTGGTGAATGAACCAAAAGGTAGTAGTGCTCTGGGTAACACCAGGGATGATCCAGCAAACTTTAAAAAAGGCTTAAAGGCCTTCCTTCGTTTTAAAACGATATATGCATCACACAGAGCTCTCATCATATGAATAGGAATGGCGTTCAATTGGGGAAGGATGATAAAGAATAAAAGATAATCCCGCGGCCTTTTATTCTCTCTACCGTGTCATCATTATCTCCATTATGCGGCCTTTTCAAAGGACAATGCACTGCATTAAGATGGAGCTTTACGGTTATCAGCGCTTAATATTATCCCGCCGAGATTCGTTTCAGATAGACGCTGACGTCAGTGTGGCATACCAGTTGCATTTCTTGTCCCGCACTAAACTAAAACTCCTTAAATCCGCACTTTCATTAATACAAGAAATGCATGCATTCTGCAATGACTGGTATGCGAAGCATCCCGTAAGATAAACGAATCTCGGCGGGATCTTCTTAATCTTTTCAAAGCTTAATAATATTTCAAAATAGCAGCTTGCTCGCTGTTTGCGATTTTCTAAATATGTGCAACCAATGCATGCCATATTTTATGCTCTTTTATGGATTAGGACATTATGTGTTTTCTACACAAAAATGTGTCTAATATGAGTCACACTCAAGCGGTTTTTGAACATTTTCTTCTCCCGATTAACGCTTTACCAATCATTATAACAAAACCGACTCGTCGCTTCCTGTTGCACAAAATATGCTCAGCCTAAAACACCGCAAACTAATAAAAAATAACAAGCACTTCTGCAAAGAAGCATAAAACATGTTCTATATTTTACAACGTGGCAAAATATGTTAAAACAACCCTGAAGATATTCATTCGTCACGTCCTTCGACACTCTTTTTATCGGTTCTCTCACGTTTAAGGGCAAAAAGATGCATAAAATACGCGACCATTGCGCAACAGTTGACTGTATATTACACTTCTTATACCATCGTTATATGTGGGAGAATGACAAAAGTTCTGTCCCTCAAGCAAGTGCTGAGCAGAATCGCGCGATCACTGCTGCTATTGGAAGAAGTGCAAGCAAGAAGGGGAAGAACCTGCTCTAGCTGCTGCTGCTGCTGCAGCAGAAGCAACTTCCAAGCAGCTGAAGGGCGCGCACTGCTTCAGCAGCAGTGAATGTTCAAGTTACAGCTTGCTTGCTTGCTGCGCATGTTATTAAATGATGTCTAATAAACAAGGCCTTCCTAATATGTTGTGAACATGGGGGTGTTGGAAGCATAATTGTAGATTATAGTGATATTAGATATGGAGGAGGACGAGGAGAAAGACTTTGGAACTACAGAGGTGGTGGTGGAACCAAGTTTGGTGACTGCAGAATATAATTTGGTGACTACAGAAACTGCCCAAGAGCCAAACCTGGTGACCACAGAGAGTGCCAAAGAGACAAATCTAGTGACTACAAATACTGAAAAATCCAAATTGGTGACTAAAGGTAATACTGAAGAATCTAGTTTGGTGACTACAGGAAGAACTGAAGAGTCCAGCTTGGTGACCACAGCTAATACGGAAGCGTCTAGTTTGGTGACTACAGCAACAACTGAAGCGTCTAGTTTGGTGACTACAGTTACTACTGAAGAGCTGGAGGATAACAGCGATGTGTTCGAGTGCGGCGAAAACCCCAACGACGACGACGAGGAGTTCAACCTGACGGGCGAGTTCCAGGACGACGCCTGGGACGACAGTGACGCCCTCACCATCAGCCAGCTGTACGACGCGTCGAGACGCTTCGAAGACAGCTCAGATGAGGATGACGATGACGGCAGCAGCACAGCTGTGGGCAGTGTGGGCACCTCAGCGCTGGGGACTGAGCTCGAATATGAGTACGAGCCCGGGATCTCGCTGAGTAATATGGAGTTTGGGCAGCAGGCGGTGCAACCGGTTCCTGAGAATAGCCTGCTGGCTGGGTTGGGGGAGAGCTACGCGTGCTTTTTATGTGGAATGGATTATGAGACCGGTAAGTTTGCAGTAATAACTTTCAGTTCGGATTAATGGAAAATATAAACTTTTATGTCGGGGCCGTGTATAATTTTAAAATGAGGTTTTGAATTGCATTTGTTGCATGCGATAAAAAGTTCGCTGTATCATGTTTGAAATTAATGTAGGTGGATAATATAGTTTTACACCTCCGAGAATTGCAATGTAAATAAGCTTTTAGGGCTTTGGAATAATGTTTATAAGGCATGAGAGCGTTAGCGGAGAAACACCCTTTCACAAAACAGAGACAGTTTTTAAAAACACCTGGATCGGAATTTTCTACACTTCCAGTTTTCACCAGATAACATCTCGGGAAAAGAGTTAAAAACACCTGCATGACTATAAAACGTACAAAACGATCTCAATGCATCATTTATGACATCATGTGGGTATATATTGCCTTTTACTGCGGGTAAAATGTACTTAGGAGTGTCCTTAACATGAAACGTAAATCCCTTTTGAGAGGAAGTTCATGTTCACTTATCATCAACGTTTAACAAAACGGTTATTGTTATCGAGGGACTTTAACAAGAGAGTTTAAAATGGGAACGTTTTCTGCTGCCTTATCAAAGGTCCATTTTTACAATGAAGGAGAAGAATACCTGGAAGCAATTTGAGAGGTTTCTTTCTTATGTACAGCAGTATCTACGCCAATTTTCCAAGAATAAGAAACAACTTTTGATAGAGAGAAGATATGAAGAAAAGAGAAAGCGATACGTGTGCGTATATATACTACAAAAGTCGAGATTAAATTTTACAGGAAATGGGATGAAGGAAAAAGAGAAGCCTTTATTTGATTTCCACCTAGCTAGAAAAAGAGGGATTAAGGTAGGCGGCCGATTTTCTGCCCTCTCTACTCGCTCATGGTTTATTTATTATCTCCTGAGCCTTGCAGCTGTCCAAATGATAAGAGTTCTCTAGACAAAATTGTGACTCTTCAGAAGAGACAACAAAGACATTTAGTTTATGTTTTATGCTCTGTACTGATACTATTAAAGTACATAAGAGGTAAAGGACTCTTTTGCCTGCATATTAAGAGCTCTTTATAGAAATAGAACAAACATAATTGACACACTTTGCTTCTTATCATTTGGACAGTCACTTGGTGGGGGGAAAATCTGAGAACTTAACATTGGTCTGGGAAATGAGATTTCCGTCGTCACCGCCGCTTCATGCATCGGGGGAAGAAAATGCAAATTTTTCCATTTTCATCTCTGAATATAAAAATATAAAGTGGAGAAATTGAGTCTAGGACCAGTCAAGATACAGAATTTAGAGTGGCTTTCTATTCATAATTTGTTGAGATGGAAATAATAAACTTGTCAAGGGGGCCGTGATAGCCACATTTGCAAGTTGCTCGACTCCGACCCAGAAGGTTGTGGGTTTGAATCCTCCCTGCAGCATGATTATGAAAAATTGTGAATTTGGCGTACTAGTGAATGAACCAAAAGGTAGTGCCCAAAAATATAAAGTAAGGGATCGCTAGTAATATATAAATATAAACTTGTCAAGATATAATAGAAGGAAACAAAAGGCCTTCTTGGACAGAGTGTCTAAAGCAGTCTAAAGCCACAATGCTATCCGTATCCGTATCATAAACAGCATTATTTGCTCTCTGTAGAAAACAAGTTGGAATGTGCACCAAAATTTATTTGCGGCGGCCTTGAAAGGCTCAGCTTGCAAAAACCATTGTTGTTATTGTTCCCGCCGAGATTCGTTTCTGTTACGGGATGCCGCATGCATTTCTCGTATTAATGAAAGTGCGGACTTAAGGAGAAAACCCATCTTAAATCCACGCCGTATGTAATGTGAGAAATGCATGCGACTGGTATGCGGCATCCCGTAGCAAAAAACGAATCTCGGCGGGTTGTTCTTCTGTAAAGACAGAGAGTGAAGACTGCATCCGTGGTGGAAAAAAGTAGCCTTGGAGAAATGCAATATCTTCCTTTCGGCTCGCACCCGATCTCGTCGTTCTGCAATGTCCGATTTTGCCTCGTCAACCCATCTCAAAAGGGGGCTCAGGGGATCCCTAATGGGTCCATGGAAGTAATTTTTTTAAACACTTTTGTTTTGTGGCAATATTGGCTCAAAATAACCATTATATCCCGTCGTCCATCACTACAAGATAAAGACAAAAAGGATGACCCCCGTCAACCAATCTTAAAAAGGACGTGACAGAGGGTCTATCCTGGTGCTTTAATAAAAAAAAATCATTTTCTTAATAACTTCATGTCAAAAACAGACACCCCCGACACGACGGAAATATTTCCGTCAGGCCAGCAGGACGACGGAATCAACATTTCCGTCAGGCCAGCAGGATGACGGAATATTTCCGTCAGGCCAGCAGGATGACGGAATATTTCCGTCAGGCCAGCAGGACGGCGGAATCAACATTTATCTCATCTTTTTGGTAGAGAATAGAGCTTAGGGATTTGCAAGTATCAATGTGCAAGTGTCAAAGCGCAAACTGTTAATTTGCAAGTTTTGTTTAAAATACGTCTGTTTCATGGTTACATTGAAACCCATACATGCTAGTGGGCAAGACTTATACTGTTGACCTGGGGTCAAATCAGTGGAATATATGGGGACACTTTTACACGACGCAATGTAAATTCTTCTCATGTGAAAATATTGTAAACATTCTAAGTTGTAATAAATGTACAAGCAAGGCCAGGTTAATATATCAATTATTCAAATGTACTTTTCATGTGCACAGTTAATGGTGAATGGTAAAACCTAACTAGTAACTACTGAAAGAGTTAAGAAGAGCCAAAGTGCTAAGTACCATACATCAAATTAATGGGAACTTAAGTCCAATCACACCAAATAGCTCCTCATGATCGAGAAACTAAAATCATTCATAATAATGATACTATAATTATATATATATATATATATATATATATATATATATATATATATATATATATATATATATATATATATA